>DF240889.1:4112-66660 GCA_000507305.1 Breviolum minutum Mf 1.05b.01 | reverse complement strand
TGTTGTTGTTGTTGTTGTTGTTGTTGTTGTTGTTGTTGTTGTTGTTGTTGTTGTTGTTGTTGTTGTTGTTGTTGTTGTTGTTGTTGTTGCTGCACTTCAGTCTCTGTTCCATTCAAGAATGGTTTCTTGACTCTTTGCTATTTGATGACTCACCAGGTCCTTGGACTCTCCGGTAGTGCAGTCCTCAAAGTACATGTTAAACTTGATCTTGGAACTAGGTGGTGGATTCAAACATATTTTATTTTCACCCCGATCCCTGGGGAGAGATTCAATTTGACTATTATACATAATATTTTGACTAATACGTTTCAAATGGGTTGAAACCACCACTTAGGGAACTATTTCTTCCTAACCCTTGAAGTCCTTTGCAATAACTTAAGTCAATCAAGAAGTGGTTTGTCCTCTACAGTTTATCTTGAATTCTTGGGAATACGAGTTTTTGATTGCTTGTTCTGGAAGAATCCAACAGTTTGAATCCTTTGCAGGATTCACTCTCTCGACTGAGATTGATTTTCAGTTGATGGAAGGAATCCTGGAACCAGTTGAGGTTGGTAGTTTATCCCTTTACATGTATTTACAAGGATTTTATACATCCCAGGTGGTGCAGGATTTTTTCCATCAACAGTATTTTCCCAAGTTGAACGTTCGCCGACCTGAGGTTGGTCAGCTAGCTGCAGGCGAAGTCGTTCATGTGCTTGAGGCCTGGGCCGCGGCATGGCCACCCTTCGGGCCGTTTGACAGGGAGTTTTAGCATGTATCCTGCTATAAGATTCCTATAAGTAGGGGTTATAACCCCAAGTACCCATTTGTAAGGCCATTTATGGGGGGTTATAACCCTGCTTATAACAGGAGCCCACCCTTGTACAAAAGGGCTGGGCTCTTTTTAGAAATCATTACTATTCATTACCAGTGCTTCTTCTTCGGAGGCAAGTTTTGACGCCTGCGCTCCCGCCCGATTCGTTGTGAGGTGGTGCCATTACCAGAAGCCAACCGAGTACATGACCTCAATCCGGCGAGATGAAAACCCATGTCTTCTGAGATGGTTAGGTTGGACTTGCAAGGTGTTGGACCTATAAAACCCCGAAAAAAAATCGTAGGTGGGAGAAGTATTAAGCCTACACCCCAGAAGTTTAACAGCGAGTTTACCCCTGAAAAATGGTGGGAAAGGAAGACGTTTCGGTCATTTTTCAGGCGCATTTTTTGCTGTTAAACTTCAGGCAGAATAGCTTTTTTGGGGTTTCCGTCTGAAAAAAACCCGTGGCGCAACTGATTCCCCCTCCATCCTTCGGACCTTTCAACAACAAGGTCCGTGGGAAGCTGGAACATCCCCACGGCTGGATCTCCTTGGTAGACTTGCAGGACGAAACTTCCTCCCATGATGGTTGAACCATCAGTGGTTCAGATGGATGTATCTTCAATATGAACGTTTCCTTTCATTTGGTAGGGGCGTAATTTTCCACTTTCAACCATGATTATTGGAGTTTGGGTAGAAAACGTCCCAGATTTGGTTTCGAAAAGCTGGAATTTCCCAACCTTCCAAAGGTGAAGCAACTGCGCTTTTTCCACCAACAAAAAATCGAAACGTGCTGCTTGGTTTCTGGGATTTTTTTTGGATCCGGGAAAACTCGGAATGAAACTCGCAACGTTTGGACAGCGACAGGATGGCTACAGATGGGCGGCGCGACAGGCTCCGTGTTGATGGTTGCCACGGTTGAGTCACGGCGGTTAGTATGAATTTTCGGAGTGTGCAACTACCTTTCAGCATATTGATCTTTTCTTTTGAAGCGTATTTTGATATAGAATGTCTATCACGTGTATGGGATGGTACCCTTAATAATCAAGCCCATGTACACCTATTATAGCCAAAGGTACCATCATTTTCCATATGATTCAGGCTCTAAGGTGTGGGTTGACAGTCGCAACCCCTCGGAAGTACATGCCTCAACAGATTCTAGAAACCTCGCCAGATTGGTATCACCCTTTGAAGGCTCCGGTCGCATAAAATATTCAAAAGAATATCATAGGATAACCACAAATTTCAAACAAACACTCTCGACCAATATCTGCTTTTAGTACATTAGTACAAATGAATCTGTTTCTTGGCTTAAGCAAAGATGCACCTTCATGTATAATAGTTTTCTTTATTTCCATAGTTGTACATGGCTGGAAAGGGTGCTGTTGGCAAATCCAGGTGTGTATGAGCATAAAATAAATTCATGTCCTCATAACTTACACATGATGGACATTCTACATCATAAGGGAAAATGGTGATACCCTTGGCTATATAAGATGTATATGGGGTTGATTATTAAGGGGCCCCCATCCCAAAGGGGCCCCCACCATTTTCCTTATGACTGAAGGTGCGTGTTCTTTTTAGTATATGACTTCGCTTGTTGCAACACAGATTTCAGGAGACAGCTCCAGGTGATCCTTGGGCCCTGGAGAAGGCACATTTGGTGGCAGAGATCAAAAGCCGTGATGCAGAGATACAACGTTGGACATTGCTGGCGGAGAGGTGTGGGTTGTGATTTTTGGGAGTTGGATGATGGATGCAAATTTTTGAAATTCAGAAATGAAATAGCTAGGTGGTGGCAACTTGTTCATATTTTTTTTTTCACCCCGAAAATTGGGGAAGATTCCCATTCTGACGAGCATATTTTTCAGATGGGTTGGTTCAACCACCAACTAGAATAGAGAGATTGTTGGAAGCAAAGTTATGCAACGATAATATTTTCATGACCGAAGGGTTGGGACTGCGGGCTGCGATGATACATGTTTCGTTTTTGAAAATGTCGGGAAACTGCAGGGATTTTTCACCTTTTTTCCTTTTTTGCTTCGTCCCTTCGTCCCATGAAACAAACTTATCTCATGTATCACAATTTGTATGTATACATACATATATGCATAGATATATATATATATATACCTGGAATCCTAAACAACCAGTTTTAAATGGATGTTTGGTGAAGCAACCCTTTTGTATGTAATGATCTGGAATTATCCATTTGAAACCACCATTTACAAATGATTGTTTGAGGTTCCAGGTATGTATAATTATATTATATGTGCTGATAGCTACCCACTGCCAGTGTCAGGGGCCTCATCACTACGCTTGGGGAAACCAGACAAGCGTGCAAAAATGTACAGTCTAAACTCCCATTGCTTCCATAGGGGATAAACTTATCAACCCAATAGGTAGTAGCTTTTGTATACCCAATGTCTAAGGATTCCCGGTTGTTGAATTTGGGATGACTCCCATTCTCCCAATATCGCGACTTTTGGGGTCCCTAACGCACATATATCTACATGGAAAATCACAAAATAGGCTTCGTGCTGAATACCAAAGATCTATGGAGAATGCCACCGAGCTGGCGGCAGTGGTGGAGGCATTGGCTGACAGGGTTTGAAAAAGTTTCCAGAAATGGGGTGGGTTTCCATATTTTTTCCTCGAATGATTGGTGTAAACAGTAGGTTTCCATAGGTTTCCTATTCAAAAATTTAGAACATTTTGAAGGAAATTGGTTGTGGTCAGTGGCGGTGTCAGGATTTCGGGCCCATTTTGTCTTGGTGATTTGAGGTGGCAAGTTCTTTCGAACTAATTCAGTACATGTGGGGAGGATAAAATGACAGACCATCCAAGTCGGTCACAATTGAGGCAAGAATATCCGCAAAAACATCAGGTTGACCAAACATCACGAATTGTGAGATTACCAAACGAACCCCAAACCATTGTAAGTTTAGACGTTTGAGTTCACCTCAGTTTTGTTTTTTGCTCAACAGAGTATCACCCCAAATCCTCCAGCTTTTGCAGCTCGCACCGTTGATCCAAAAAAAACATGTTTCGAGAGATAAATCCGTCAAACTTGAAGATGAGATTCTGGAAGTTGAGGCAATCAGTAGGGATCTGTAGCTCCATGGTGTGACAATCATAATGGTGGTGTTTCCTATATGTACATATATCTATATATAGGATGATTGTTACACCATGAGACCACAGGGTGTTTCCTATGTATATATGTGTGTGGCGCACCATGGTGGACAAAGTATATATAGTGAAGATCACGTCTCATGGCCACTCCTCGGATGATTCTACACTTAGTGCAGTTTTGAAAAGCAGTTTGGTTGGCGCTGCGCTCATACCAAGATCGCTTAACTAGGTAGGAGGATCACCTTTCATTTTAGGGTACTTCAAAAGGGAAACCACGATCAACAAAACAACAAAAACGCCGTTGAAACATGTTTGAATTTCAGAATAGACGACCACCATTTGGCTTTATCAGCGGCAGGAACGTGTGCTGAAGGGACATCGCATGCTTGTCTCTTAGATTCTGCCTTCGTCAAATGTTCCACCGTTCCACCAGCGTCACAAGGATAGAATCACTTTGTGATCTGCGTAGAACCTGTTTAACGACCAAACACCAAGCACCACCAAAATTTGCTCACTCCGAGATCGGCCCAAACCGCGTTCTACGGGAGCAGCAGCATCACTCCCTTTGCGCAAAGTACCAAGGTTGGGGGAAGTTATCTAAGTGAAGTGTAAAGGAGTGAATATTGTGACTCAACGTTTTGAATATTGTGAATCAACATGCAATATTTTGAATCAACATGATACTGTTGATGCTTCAGAAATCCCAAACAACCACCTGGGACGTTTTTGAGACCTTGGAAGAAATGAGATTTCAACTACCTATCAACCTCAACTGGTGAGCCGGATTTATTCCGAACCATCAACATGATACATCATGACACCGTACCGTTTCTCTGAGAACTGAGAACTTTTTTTGTTTTTTGACAAAAAACATCCAGCCAAAACACGTTCTCAGCCCGCCAGGCTCGCGAAATGCAGGAGCTGGCCTTCAAATTGGGTACCTTTGGCCAAAAGCAACCCCGTTGAAGCTGTACAAGTGACGTAAGTGACGTGCCTGGCCTACCCATGGCCTACCCATGAGAATGCCAAGGCATCGCCGTTCCGTGCGGTTTCTCAGAAAAATTTCCAGTTGAAACGTGGATATGCGTAAAAACACATGTTCGGAGAAGGATTCCAAAGTCAGTCAAAGTCAAATCCATCCAGGTTTTTTGTTCTCCAAACAAATTCCACCCACCCGTGAAAACCACCATGTGAAATTTCTGGTGAAAAAATGTCGACTTGGTCAACAGGGAGCCGAAAAAACGCCCAGTGGAAACACACGAGGAGGCGGCTTGGGGGTTGAAGCGTTTTGGATCTGGGAAGATGATCTGCCTGGTTGGCAAACCCGATTTTTTTTGGGGTTGCAACAGGTGGTGGATCCGGCCTATCGGCTGCCTCCTGGTCTACCTCCTGGTTCCAAGGCGGGAAAAAATTCTGTTCCAAGGTGTCACATGTTTGCAAGTGGGAAAATTTTCACATTCAGAACAAAACTCGCCGATCTAGGAGTGGTACACCCCTCAACAATATTCATGCTTCACCGAAAAATTCACAAAATTGAAATCCGGAAAAGCTTCACAAACCCCCATTTTTGGTGTTCCAACATGTAAATTTGCCAGGGTGTGATGAGCATTAAGAATATATTTTGATATCATTTAGATCATGCACCACGGCGTGGTGCTTTAGATTTGCATGTTTTTCTCGCATCTCAAAGTTTTTGAGTTTTTGGAGGTCGTTGGCTTCCGTCGAAAACCCTCCAAGGAGGAGCACGAGGCGATGAATCTGAGTCTAAAGGTGAGTTCTCTGAAAGTCTTTCATTGAACTAAACCAGAAATTTACCAACAGTATCTTTGGAAAAAAACAGTCGCGATTTGTTGGTTTTCTAGTTGGTTTCTGATGAGTTGGAGGCGAATTTTTTTTATGAATGCACAGTATTTCCTGTTGGACCTCAACTTTCACCTTTGAGACTCTCAGTCAGAGTCATTTTTTGCCAGGTCCCTACAGGAAGCGTTGAGGTGATGATGGAGCCGTGGGAGAGAATCACTGCATTTAGTAATTGATTTCTTGTTTCAGAACTGATCTTTAAGTGTCAACTCCGTTGTTATCGGGTCACAAATCTTTAAAAAGCTATCAGATAAGGTCTGCACCACTTTTGCTTCTACTAGACTGTTATCCCGCCCCCCCCCCCCCAAAAGAAAATCCAGTTCACTAAGCGAAATCTCAGCAGTTGGATCTCGGAAATGAATAGCTGGAAGCTGGATCTGTCGGAAGAGTTGCTGAAAAACTGCCAGGGGAGAGTGTTGGATTCCAATGCCATCATGCAGTCATGACCTTGGGTGGTTTCTTGATTGTTTGACTGTTTGTTTTTTGCCAAATATAGACACATCAGGATTTCAAAAAAAATTGGATATGGGTTGTTTAGTAAGCCGTGCAAAAAAGTGTGCCATTTGTGTATTTCATTGACTAAAAAAGTGCAGTTTGTCACTTGAGACCGATCTCCAGGCCAAGCAAGGTCCACTATGCTGGAGATCCTTTGGAAGCTGTTGGAGTGTACGCAACAAACGAACCTCTGAGAGCTATTGCACTTCATAATGACATAAAAAGTACTGTCGTTATTGTGGATTTTTGTTTGCCAATTAGCACTTGAACTAACAAAGGTGTTTGATGATGTTTTTGCCCGGCATGCCAATCTCTGTGGCACTCCAAGGTACCCCTTGGCTAGGCCGCCTGTGAGTATGGCCACCACCAACCTATTGGATAGGCCTGCATCAACAGCTGAGATTTTTGCTGGAAGCTTGAAGCACTTCAACCTGACTGGTAGCATTGTGCTGGGGATGACGGGTTTTGCTGGTGACAGGCCAGGATGTTTTGACTAATCTTAATTAATGTGACCAGGCATGATTATAGTCCAATATTATAGGAATTGCAGAAAATCCTATCAACTACCAGTTTTTGAAGGATTTTCAAGGTGTTACAAACTCACCATAAGGTTTTGAACACTGCTTTTTGCAGAATGGACATCATTTTGAGTTCTGTTGGTTTGAGCCACCTTTTCCACATCTTCGACATCAGACATCGCCATCTGATCACCTGAAGTACGGTCAGCCTCCATTTTTGGCAGGCCGTTGACAGCAAAAGCTGAAGAAAAGTGGTCCTATGATGGAGACTTTCAGGCGATTCTTGAGAACTTGGGCTGTTGAGTGAATTGCAAGTGAGTTTGAGGTTCCACAGGACCTATATATTGTTTTTTATTGGGGTGTTGGAAATGAGAAAATCTGTTGTTTGGAAAACGTCAGCAAAAAGTTGCTCAACTTTGTGGTTGCAAAACACCGAAGGAGGACTTGGAATGTTTTGCCTTGCAGCTAACATCATTACGGAATCGAAAAAGATTCGCCGAATCATAGAAATTAACCCAAAAATATAGAGAAACAAACAAAGATCAAAAAGGCCATAGTTCATCCCCATCAAAGAATTGAAGGACTTACCCTATCATCAACTTAGCTTGGATAAGATTGAAACGCTTAGGGGCCATCTCTCCTCCGCTTCTGCCCCCCACAAGGCAGCACCAAGCATAGCAAGCGTTGCACCTGGACCAAGGTGTGCTTGGAACATGTTTTTGGAAGTTATGGAAGATGTCCTGGATACTTTTTTGGGAGTATCGATAGTTCGATATTTTGTTTGGTATAGCTGAGTCAGTTTTTGATTCTGATTGTTATTTGATTTGATCTAGAACAACTTTGAGTGCTTACGAGAACTGAAACCACTTTGAGACTTTGAGGACTTGCGGCGGCATCTCTGCTCATACTGAAGACAAAACCGATTTTTGCAATGAAGTTGTCATTTGGAATTGACAGAGGTTTGTGATGCAAAGCTAAAACAACATATACCATCCCTGAAACTAACATAGCACTTGAATCACTGGGGTTGGAAGAGGAGTTTCCCTTTGGGAAGGCCTCCAGCCAGGTGCTACGTTAGTTTTGGGGAGTGTATTATCGCAAGAGTGCGGGTCTGTGGGATCCTTTTGCCTTTCATCCCCATTGGGACTCAGCCAAAAAACATACCCCGGCCCTTCAGAAAGATTGCCCCCACATCTTCAAACAAAAACGAAGTTTGGTGTTGTCTCAATGTATACACTCCCCAAAACTAACTAACATAGCACCTGGCTGGAGGCCTTCCCAAAAGGAAACTCCTCTTCCAACCCCAGTGATTCAAGCGCTATGTTAGTTTCAGGGATGGTACGCTCGATTGAAACCGGAAAAACCCATGGGCAAAACATCAATGTCAGCAAGAAGCCGCCAGGCAGTCTTCAGAATGCAGCCGAGCAGTGAGTCATCGCCTCAAAGATTCGATGGCCATAGTGGGAAAGTCTGGAAATTCTTCATAATTGCAATATCCACCCCCCTCAAAAAAAGTCAACAGGGAATCAGAAAATACACCCTTTCCGGAAAAGCAGGAAACATCTACAAAACCCACCAAATTGTTTGGATTCCATGTCAGTTTTCCCGGGGTTGTAATCGGTGAGTTAGATTTATGTGGCAAAAATCCGTGGGAAAAAATCACAAAAAAGGGCAGTTTGAACTTGATTCAGCAGTGCAAAACCTGCTAAATTCAACAGTTTTTTTTTGTGCAACCAGGCAGTTCCTGGTTGAAATGAAACATGAACTGTTTGTTATTTTTTTATTCGGGATGTTGAACACAAACAATTGATTCAAAAACAGATATCAAAAGGATTCATTTTTGTAAACTCCCGAATGGCGTGGTGGATGTATATATTTGGATTCCAACACCAATTGTAAAGAGTTTCGGTTTTTGCCGAATATTCCGCAATGATCCGATATTTGAGTCAAGCATCGCAATCATCATCCCGGCCTTGTGAAATCGCCATGTTGGATGATGAAATCGTCATGTAGAACCGAGGTGAAAGGGCTGCTAGTGTCAAGGTGGGAATGGATGGTTGGTTCTAAAACCATGGTCCACCAGGATGGTAATTATTGGCATATCCATGGTTGTGTTTTTTTGCAGTTGATGCATTTGAAAACCACAGAAGGATACAGAAGGTACAGTTTCCTAGTTGAGAGGGTGCGAGCCATTAACTCCATTGATTTTTTCTGGAATATAGCTGGTGAGTAGTTGGTGTCTTCCTTGCGATTCTTTCTTATGTCCATTGGAAAATCCACATTTTTAATAGGAAATACATCTTCAAATCGTGGATATTCCATTGTCATGTCAGTCTTCAGGGGAGTATCCAGGCGGTTCTCAAGCCAGTTTCAGTTTTTCAGTCATTTATGACAGTGAGACTTGGTGTGCCCAAATGACCAACAGATGAGTTTTGATCCGAAATCAGGGGATATCTTCCATTTGCCCTATTTCTCAGGAAATTCTAAACAGACCCCTGGAACATAGCCCAGACCCTCAACCACCGGTTTATGAAGGAAATCCTTTTATATTTGTATTTTGGGGCACCTTCCAGGGTATGTTCCTTTCGGGGTCTGCTACGAATTCTCTTAGACTCTTGTTTCCTATGGGAACTCGCCAAGGTTTCAGTAATAAACCCTAGGGCTCCCTAGGGTTGCAATTTGTCAACGCTGGGAGGCTGGGACAAAGCGCCCAGAAACCTTGGAATCTGCCGCCAGAGCCATCGCGCCTTGGGGATGAACTGGGACCAGTGTTAATATGGTAAATAAGTAAATATACACCCCCCGAAAACTAACAGCAGGAACCTGAGATTTTTTTTAAATCATCCCGGATTGAAAATTTGAAACTCATCTTCAACAGTTCGTCATTTTTGGGGAACCCATGTTTTTCTTTTTGGGGGTGTATCTGAATATATCTGAAGATCACGAATCAATGATGTACAGCAGGCTTCATTCCCAACTGAGCAGGTGTTCAGACAGCAATGGTAGGATGTCAGATATGGCTGTTTCCGAAAATAGGGGTACCCCCAAATCAACCATTTTAATAGGGCCATAGGGTTTTCCATTATAAATCATCAATTTTGGGGTATCCCTATTTTAGGAACCCCCCATATATTTCTGGAGTTGATCTCTTTTTTCGATAGCCTTTGATGTGTGGGGTCTGGGATCGTGCCAAGGTCAGTATCCTACAGTGATTTGCGGGCTTTGATTGAAAAGTCAAAAGCATTGCGACGGTTGCAACGGTGGTGGGTCGCATCACACACAGTGGCAGTTCAATAGTCAATAGGCAAGCTTTTTTGCTTGCCTGTGTATAATAGTGTATCATTGCAGATCTGTAGTCACCAAAAATAAAGGTGTATACATATATATATATTTATATTATGCATGTGATATTTGAAGGCCCATGCAATACATGTACACGCACTCTGTGTATTTGTATGTAGATACACACGTTCTGACAGCTTATTTACACTACTTGCCTGCATTATCCACATATACATTGGGAACCAAATACCCAGATCCGTGTAAGAGTTGCAGGAAGTGGAGGCAAATTGGCACATGTCACAAGAGGTTTATGGTTTGGGTGCATAGGTTTGGGCAATGGATGATTCGTTGTTACCTTCGAAATCAAGAGTAAGATTCAAGAAGCAAAGATATCTGATTAACACTCAGACCCACATCCGACTTTAATCAAGGATTACCAAAAGCTGGGCATGGTCTGTCTACACATTTCCATGTTTGCCATGGTGTGATATGTCAAAACATTTTCCCCACAGTTCAATGAGAGCTTTGTTGCTTCAGCACGAAATGTTTTGGTTGTGATGTGAGTCATGTTTGTAGAAGGCCGTTGACAGAAGACTTCTGCCAAGGAATTTGTTTAGCGGCAGGTTTTTTTTTCATTTCGACCAATGGACGTATGGTTCAAGGCTTAGCAAATTAGCAAAGATGTGCTTCTTTCAACGAAGCCATAAAGCGAGAAAAACTGACTCACAACATGAAGCGACCAACGACTCACGAATGGGGGAAGCCAAAGCTGTGAAGCCATTTTTCCAATTTTTTACGGCATTTGGAATGTCAGAAGCTTGTTAGATCATGCGGCATGCGCCATTTGTCAAATTGCAGATGCAACCAGCTTGGGAGCAGCCATCTCCTGAAAAACCCACAGCATGCTGTACAGCAAGCAAAACACAACAACCATTCCATGAGACTTCGTTGAAAGGTTAAGTCCTAGTATCGAAGGGTAGTCGAACCTTGTTATGAAGGCACATTTTTCCCTATTTCACAGGCAAGACATGATTTCCTTAACGGGGTGCAAAGCAAGTCCAATCTGAAGCCATTTTTTCAATTAGCTCTTGCGCTTGTATGTCTTGCTCATCGTGCAAAAAATGCAGCCGCTGCATCTTGGCTGCATCTGTTGAGCAAATTGGCCTTCCGTTGTTTGCACTTCAAGGTTTTGCCCTGATGTAGATGCAAAAACGAAACGGTAATGGAAACTGCATAGTTCCATGCTCGCTTTGGCCGTGAGTTTTTTCGGCCTCCCCCGGAGATTTCCATAGTACCAGAGGAGCCCGCTCTCCTTTGGTCCATCTCCGAGGCAACGCATCTCCGAATCGCAACGTCAATTTTTGTTGGATGGGGTGCAGCAAAACTTGCGCAGCGATGGCCGTGGTCCCTTTGACTATCGACGAGACACTTGGATGGATTGGGAAGGATGGACATGTGATCAGTGAGATTTCTTTCGATGAATAAAAAGATGAAAAAAAATTCGGGCTTCTTTGAAAAGGCACAGAAGGTTGTGATTTTGTGCTTTTTTCTAATTCAGAAATTTGAAATCCTTTTCTTGGTGTTGTCCGTGGACTTCTTCGCCTTTTGTTGGACTCTCCCATCGAACCGTTCAAAGTCCGTGCATCAGGTGATTTTCGAGCTGAATGCTATCCCTACATGCACCAGCAGTTGTCGCTTGCGTGCGGGGGAAACCGAAGTGCTTATAGCTCTGAAATGTCCGATCTCTCAGTTGGAATGGGAGGAGTTGGGATGCAATCTTGAGGACCTACCCTCCCCAAAACTAACATAGCACCTGAAAATGGATGGTTGGAATACTCGTTTCCTTTAAGGATGGCCCATTTTCAGGTGCGAACTGTTAGTTTACCGGAGTGTTTCGTCATGTTTCGGAGATTTCCAAGATTTTCGTCGCATGGTTCATCGTCACTTACTGTACTCCACCGCCTCAGGTGACCTGGTGAAACCCAGATGGACAGAGGCAGATGCTGGTCATCTACAGGTGCAATTTCGATGTAAGATGTAAAGATCATTTGGTTGCAGCCTGCAGCCAACAAAAACTGGGTGATATATATTTTTTGAAAAGTGATCCGCAAGTAGGTTATGAGTTATGAAGCTTAATTCATTGATTTCCTATCAAACGCCTCCCATGAATGTAGGGAATAACATCATGATGTGAAGATTCTCATATTCAGAATTTCCAGACTAGACAGGGCATACTTGATATTTTTGGTTTGTTGGCCAGCTTTTTGTGGGAGGTAAAGGATGGTTTCAAAATTTGCAATTCTGGAAGGTTGTATCGGAAAGCCATACTACCAAAGCTTGAACACCTCTGAGATTCCAGGTGACGGTCGATTGTGCCCCATCAGTGTCCGTGGCCTTGGCAGATAGCTTTATGGCGGAGGACGGCGAGCAGATTGATCACATTATCAGAGGTATCTCAACCTTGGTGGTGGTTGTGTTCATATTTTTTGAAAAGAAATTAAAAGCGAAAAGTGGGGATGATGAACCCAATTTTGACTAGGTTGCATATTTTTTGAATTGGGGTTGGTTGAAACCACCAAAGAGTCAACCATTGGAGTGTACCAAATCGGAGGATTGGGGCCGGCGGCTCTCTGTCCTCCTTGTACCTTGGATTTGGACCGACCGGATTGTCACCGGAGGGGAGGTCAAGAATTCAGTGACCGTTGGATGATGGATGATGGATTATTATAGTATGATTATACGTAGTATTGTGGGTGATGGTTGATGATTGTATGATTGGTGTAAAGATGATGGTGATGATGATGATGATAATAATGATGATGATAATGATGATGATAATGATGATGAGGAAGATGATGAGGAAGATGAGCATGATGATTACTACTATTATTATTATTGTTAATGATATTAGTTTTTCATATTATTATTTGACTACTATTATTTTTGTTGTTATTATTTATTATCAGCATCATTAAATGTTATTTTGGTCATCGATACTGCGTGTATGAAATGAACTGTTTCATCATCATCATTACTGAATGGGTGTTTCCAAAAATAGGGGTACCCCAAAATGGATGGTTTATAATGGAAAACCCTTTTAAAATGGATGATTTGGGGGTACCATTATTTTAGGAAACACCCAGATGCTCCTCTCTTTAGCAAACTCTCCCTCAAAAGTAGGTCCTTTGATGTTGCTGAAAAATATTCGACCCAAATCTGGTCGGCGCAAGCCGAGTACTATTCAGAGTTCATGCTCCGGGTTTCCTGTGATCTTGTTGGATTTTCATATTGTATCCAGCTGGTGAACAGAAGACTTGAAGTACATTGCAACTCTTCAAACGATACCTTGACCCCGAAAAAACAGCGTTTGACGTTTATTTTTTCGAATTACGTGCTCCACCTCGTCTTCCGTTTCTCGCAATAAGGAGACCCTGTGCGCTTCAGACAGCATCTTGGCTGGACATTTGGAAGCTTTTTGATATGGTATGGCATGCAAGTATCAACATGATTCAAAAATTAAAAACACTTAAAGTTTACTTACCCTCCAGGGAGAGAGAGAGTCCACGAGTCCATATCCCACCTTGATTTTTTTAGAAAAATCCATCGACTCATCCCAAGTACCTTTTGGGAGGGGGATATGTTGGGTCACGTGTTGCAACCTTGAGGTGTGATCGACCGCAAGGTTGGGGGTGGAACCCCTGGGCCGCCAGTGGAACGACTGTCGTTGTAGGAAGTCCTGTATCAGATCTACCGTTGGGTTTCGTTGGGAAAGACCTTTTGGATGTGAAGTCAACAAAACATCTTGTGTGTGTTTTTTTTTTAAAATAGATACACTTCCAAAAGGAAATTAGTATTCCAACCATCCATTTTCAGGTGCTATGTTAGTTTCAGGGAGGGTATTTTTTGTTGTGACAAATAAGAACAACAAGAAGATGCCGAATGTTGGCAATCTTGGCAGGCACTCTGCTTGCTGCCAAAGGTTTTTGCTTGGGAGGTGGTTTTCACCCGCAAGCGGGAAGGCAGTGGGCAGTGGAATTTTTGGAATTAGAATCCGATTTGAGCAATGAAGACAAAAACCCAGGTTTTTAAGGTATAGTCTAGGGGGTTAAAAAAACATCCCTTTGTTATGGGTTTTATTATATCCCATTATAGGAATCCCTATCAAACAGCCAGAATTTCAATGGAAAGTCTCATTTAGCTTTCAGCAGGTCCTGGCTGCCCATCCTGTTCAGTCTAGCTGAAAACAGTGGATGTGGGTAAGAAAAGTCCGGAAATCAATGCATTCCATTAGAAGATTGACATGAGATGAACGCATTTCTTAGATTCATTGAATCGCATTGCACAATGAAGGCTTTTGCTGTTGGAACGTGGCCAGTGGCCAGTATTTTTATTTTTGTCCAAAAGCCTCTCTTGTTTTCCTACATGAGACTTTGCTAGTTTTCAGCTCCCTTATTATGTTTGCTAGCAGGTGTTGACAACACTTTTTCTCATGGGGGTTTGTTTTTTTTGTGTCATCTAGTTTCCCGAACTGTGTCCACTACGATGACTCCAGCAACTCAGGTGCGTGTGGATGTGCTTGTGCTGAGTTCAGGAGGAAATTTATTGGACTCATTGGCTTTGGCCTTGTGTGCTGTCCTATCAGAGACACTTCTACCCAAGGTGCGGCGCAACTTGGTGAATCCAAAAAAATTGCTCCGAACAAACACCGAGGATTTATTTATGCTCAAAGTATCAAAAAAATTCGCCGAAAGGAAAGGGCTTGGGGGGATGTGTTGGAAGTCTACTTAGAGGTTTAGGATACTTAGTAAGTGGATAATAACCAGGGTTATAACCCCTATAAGTGGTTTATATGTCCCCTATCTAGGGTTATAAACCTACATATATCCAGTTATTAAGTATCCTGAACCTCTAAGTAACCCCCCGAACAAAAACACCCAGGAAGGTGTGCAGTTGGCAAAGGTGACCGGTGATGCCTTGTGACAGGTGGAGGTCATTGAGGCCATGGAAGAAGGTGAAGAGGTGCAACTGAAGGTGGGGAACCCCTTGAGGGATGGGAGAAGTTGGAAGTTGTTGTAAGGGATAAGATGGTTGGAATGGGTTTGAACTATATACTTCAAAAAATTACAGTTCTCCAAACTGAATCCAAAAAAGGATTTTCCAATGGTGATGGTATATCAACCGTTTTTGTTTGAAGGTTTCACTTCCCCAAATTGATCTTTTGGTATGGACAGCCGGAGATCCAAATTCCCCAAACAGTCCACTGTTGAAGTATCTCAACCGTCCACCTGATTCTGTCCCTCCACCTTGGTTCATGGTGTCTGTTGATGGCCATCTCCCCACTTGAGCAATGAAAAAAAGGCCCAAACGGTTGGTTAGGGGATTTGTTGGGATTTTACAAAACCCAGTTAAAGAGGGATTTTTCACAAACCAATATTTCAGGATCCCTATTAAAGAACCAGTTTCCAGTTGTAACTTTTCACAATACTTGTGATGAAACAAATCATTCGCCCACAAATTTTGACATGGCAACACATCACCGGGCTCAGGTGGATGACCGACCGGAAGCGGGCTTGCGCTTCCCGATGCTCAGCAAAGATGGATCAGTCTTGTCCGTGTTTGTGAATATATTCATGTACTGTAAATAATTGTAAATATGTTACATACTGTATATTTATGTATATTCTTCATATTATACACAGAATGACGGATGACAGTGTATGTTTGCATATGGATAAGATCATGGTCATGGCTGTGTATGCATATATACCGTAAATACAGTCAAGAAATACCGACCCCTAAGCCCCCACATATACTACCTATGTATTCATGTAAATATCACCATATACAGAAGCGTTGTATAGAGGTGTTTTCCCTAGATGTATAGTAGTCGACATGTTAGTTTCCACTTCCATGGGGTAAAAGTAACCCTTTCGACTCCGACACATCATGGCTCAAGTTAAAAAGGTACTTGTGCGTTTCCACTTCTTGGTTCGCACTTTTGTGTGGTTATCAGCCGTAGCCCGGCTGGTGCCTTGTCGTATTTCTAGTTTCACCACATGGATCAGGAGGGTGCTGCTTCTAGCGCACCGGACGAAACGAATCCTGGCGATTCTGAAGTGCCTCCTTTGGGCGTTGCATCTGGGATTGCACTTGTTGAGCCTGGGGTCGAACAAACAATCGTCGAAACTCCTGCCAATCCTGTGGACGGTACAGTGAAGGAAGAGGAAGTAGACTTCAACCCTGACATACAGGAAGAAACTGACATTGTTGGTGATTTTCTGGGGGTCGAAGTTGAAACGTGTGATCTGCTTGGGATTGAAGAAGAGCCTGATCAACCCTCTTCATCGACGTTGCCTGCTGGAAGTCAGGGTGCCGCCGTAGGCGCACCAGAATCCGACTTGCTTGGTGACGAGGCATCAGCATCCGCTGAGCCAACGACAGCTGGGGACGTAGCAGTTGGATCATCTCCATCAGCGCCATCGCGGCCACCAAGGACGAGGGGTGCACGTGGGGGTAAAGACAAGGTCTACAAGGACTACAGACGTTTCTTTTACCAAGGATTTGAGCAACTGAAGGCATTTTTGGCCGAACACCTCATCTCCAGGGGTAGATCCAGCTTTGTCCTGCAGCGAATTGACTTCGAGTACGCCGAGCAGAGATTGCAAGAATTCTTGATCAACTGGTCGTTTTTCAGGAGCAGTGCAACAACACAACAGCTTCTCTGCGAAGCCGAGTTCTTGATTGGACAGGTCGCCCGCCACATTGGGCAACACGGGTACAACGGGGAGGGTCCAAAGCTCGCTCAACACATACGAGACAAAACCCCCACGATCGAGTCACTTTACTCAGAAGATCCAGCCGAGCAAAGAAATTACTCGCAGGCGTGGGTTTCGTGGCATCAAGACCCGGTTCAAGAACCAATCAGGAGGAGAGTAGGGGCGAAGTCGAAAGCTTCAAGTGATTTCGTTGCAAAGGGTGCCGCTTCTAGCGCACCGGACCGATCAACATGAGTTGGGAGCTGGGTTGGGAGGGACTTACTACCACCCCCGAAAAAGGGTAAGGGTTCAAGTAAGGGTGAAGAGAGTTCTACAACAACACCTGTGTGGAAACCATCACTTAGGGGATCTTCACCAGCGGTTCTTCCTTTGTCAGCAAAAGTTGGACCACCTCCTAAAGCTAGACCACAGGTCTCACCAGCACCACCGGTTCGTGTGCCGAAGCAACCTTTGCAACCCCCTCCACAACAGAGGGCCCCTGCACCCGT
Organism: Breviolum minutum Mf 1.05b.01; assembly: GCA_000507305.1. Lineage (NCBI taxonomy): Eukaryota > Dinophyceae > Suessiales > Symbiodiniaceae > Breviolum > Breviolum minutum. The sequence goes on along the minus strand of DF240889.1, from coordinate 49,313 downwards.
CACTCAACCTAGGCGATACTCGTTTTCGATTAGATCGTTGAAACCCAGACAAATAACAGATTCCCAACCCCTAGTGACACCGGGAGTATCCCCTAGTCCTGACCCTTTAGCCAGTGATTCCACCGCTATAAGAGCAGCCCCGCCAAAGGGTGCTGCCATTGGCGCACCGGCGGGTCCCGATCCTAACCCAGACTCTGAGCCTGAGTCAGATCAAGGACCAGAAGAAGGAGAAGAAGGACAGGAGCCCGGGGCAGGGGAGGAGGAAGGGGAGTTTGAGGAGGATCAACCAATTGAGATTGAAGAGGTTGCTGCTTCAGCGCAACGAAGTAGGGTACGCTCTAGGGAAAGACCACCAGCTGTTGTTCTTCGTGGTAGAGCAGTTAGAAGTAGGTCACCACCACCACGTCATTCAAAACATAATAGAGCTACCCCACCTCAGCCTGTTGAGCCACAACAACGACCTCAGAGAATCTCATTGCTTGACAGACCTTTCGTGCTTAATCCTGCAGTCCCTCCATATCCAAAGGTCCGCTTTGACCGACAGGGTGCTTGGACTCAGGCCGCACCAGCACGTAGAACTGCCAGGACAGATCCTCCACTCACAGCTTTTTCCGTACCACCAGATCTTTGTGATTACGCGTGGGACCCGCACGAACGGGAGGAGGCTGTTTGGCGGGATCCTTCTTCAAGACATCAGGTCCTTGTGAGCAACAACGCTGACGTCATCCCCTTAGACGAGCAGCACATTGCAACTGATAACGAAGAAGATACCGCAGATCCTAACTACTTCCCCGGTAGGCGTAGATCAGACGAGTTGGACCCAGATCAGTCGGACATTGAAGATCAGTTCCTCGCACGGGTTCGGCCTCCGTCAGCACATAGGAGTGTTTACCTTGACAAGGGGGGAGCTGCATCAAGCGCTCCAGCAGAGGAGTCTACTGCTACTTCATCAAAGGGTGCTGCTGCACCCAGCGCACCAGCTAGGTCGAGTCATTCGAAAATCCCCAAAGGATATCGTTCGTCTGACACTCCATCACCTCCAACGAGTGTAGGAAGAAGACCAAATTCGGCAGGTGCCAGAGCGTGGTTCCGTGAAGAGCCCACTCGTCTTGAAGCAGCATATCCTCGTGAGCGAACTCCACGTCAACGTAAACCTCCACCAGCACCACAACCTTCAGGTCCCAACGTAGCACCTGTATCACAAGCTGTTGTTAGGGGATACAAAGATCCACCCAGTGCTGATAAAATCGGCTGCACTATCATACCCGAAAAGAGGGAACCTAAGAAGCCAGTTCTTAAAGATCCTCCAAAGTCCCTGGCCAAGCAACCTTCTACTCCACCGCCAGATTACCCTCCAGGTAAGGCACCTCCTAAGTTTGGGGAACAACAACCACTTAATCCACCAAATCCTAGGCCTGGTCCACCATCAAGACCACCTCCTGTTCACACTGTGATCAATAATCCAAGACCCGATCCTCCTGAGTTACCAAAGGGTGCTGCCCCTGGCGCACCAAAAGCAGCTGGAACAAGCAGGGGTGTTGTCAAAGGCGCGCCAACACCACATCGTGCTTGCCAGAACTACCAACCGGACGAACCTGATTTGTCTATTTTCAGGAGACACGGTTATAACTGGGGAAACCACGCTGTGACGGAGATCCCGCACGCCTACGACGATAATCTGATCACGATCGGAATCGACTGGCACAAGACGTGCACTCCGCTTTTGTTGAACGGCTCCTTTTGGGCCCCAACGCCTTTGTTCGCCCAGCAGCTTCGAGAGATTTCTGAGGACTATCCAGTGCAGTTTGTGATTGTGAGCTTTTCTGGCTGGACAGGATTGGATCGAACGCAGTGGGAAGTAGAGAGATTTGTAGCGCATTGTTACACTGATCTTAATCTTCCGTTTGTGGGAATACAGATCACAAAAGCCCCTATCGGTTTGCAGGGTAAAGCAGCTTCATTACCCGCCATAAACTGTTGCATCTTTGTCGACGACAGAAACGATATCTGCAACGAAATCAGGCGAACAGGTTGCAGAGCTATCCTCGCAACAGGAAGCGATTCTTGGCTCTACGACCTCAGCACGTTGCTTCGAAACAACAGTAGAAGTCATCAAGACGTGGGCAGCACGTAGACTCCCGAAGGAGCAATACAGCCAAGAGCCGCCTGGTAGGGGTCGAGCAGAAAACTGGACCTAGGTTGGTGCATCAACAATTCAACAATCCAACTTCAACGAGTTCTGTGAGCTTCAGAACGATAAAATCTACCCGACTCTGGCCCACCAGACGGGAACAAAGATCACAACCTGTATCTTGTTTGCTCAGAGCATTCATTCGGTTTATCACTGTCTTTTCGTTGCATTCGTGCATTTGCATCCTCGTGTGCCTGGGTGTTTGAGTTTATACTCGCACCGAATTCAGTTTCACTTCTTTCATTTCGACCAGCTGTTTAAATTGCTGTGTTGGGTGCTGCCTGTTGGCGCACGTGCCGGAGCTGGAGTGCTTGAGCAACCGCTCGCACTGGATTGCTCAGAGCTTGTCCGAGTCCCAGTAAAAAGGCAGTTGTGCTTGCAGCTTTGGAAACAACTCCATAGTAGAATACCCTTACAACAACTTGTAGTTCTCCATAATGGCTTACCATTCTGGTATAAGTCCACCTACTGATCCTAGCTCCGAAGATCGTTCTAGGACTGGGGATGAAGGTAGGAGAGCTCCGGGGAGGGTACCTGCAGCCATGTCAATAGTCCGTAGCATTTCAGAGCGACCTCAACAGCAAGGTAGGAGATCTAATCAATCGACAACCCCAGAGGATGTATCTGTTGTTCTTGCTAGTAGGACTGCTGCTTTAAGACGGGGTAGAACCTCACAACAAGGGACCCAAGGGGATAGGTTTTGGGAGAGATCACAGCATTCCAGTTCCACCGCACGTGATACTAACATGGGACCCGAATTGAATAGCCAACAAGCTACTTTTCTTGCAGGGGCCTCAGCAGCACAGGCGTATCACGCTTCCAGCATAGCAGAACAAGCGACCCAGATGGCAGACCATTTTCAGAGGGAAACCCATGCAATAAGAGATATGGCCCATCAACGGGAGGTTCAATTGACTCAGGTTGCTGCAGGTTTGCGCAACGAAGCACAAGAATATGTTCGTAGGGAAGTAACCCAAAGGGAACAAGAACTGCTTCGTGAGCGAGCCTTACTCCAGAGTCAGTTGGAACAAGCTTTAGCAGCTAGGACCGAAATGTTAGAAGCTCAGGCACATAGGGAGATTTCTAACAGAACACAAAGAGTAGAGTTAGAAGCCCAACAATGGGCCAATAACACCACCGCCCAACATCGGGCTGACCTCGAACAACTCAGGGCTCAGACCAGGGCAGAAATAGCTGAAGTTCAGCGCAGTAGGGACGATGAGATTCAAAGGTTAGAGAGGTCTTATGCACAACAGCTAGCATCACACCCGAATGTGAATGCAGTCCATCTTCCCATCCCAAAGACAGGTTCAGGACTTAGTACCCCTCAAGCCCATCATCACGTCAACCCTTTTGGTACACCTAATTCAGCAATTGATGAAGGTCGCCATCCACTTAGCGTCCCAATATCCTTTCGTCCAGATCCCAATGTAGGTTATGATGCCCCACCGGGATTGTCTCATCCACAAACTCCTCCACCATTGCCATCGTCACCACCATCCATTGTGTTGTCTCAACCTGCCACACCGAAGGCTCAACAAGCATCGTCGAGTGTGACTGGTCAGCAAGCTGCGGAGGGTAGGAGACCAATTTTTGGGGCAGAAGGTGTAGAGTCGGTTTTGAAGGATGTTTCTAAGGATGAAAAGGGTTTTGCTTTTATGAGTTCCATCATTAAAGTCTTGGGTGAAACTCTTGATCAGACTAGCGCTTCGGCAAGTCAACAAGACCATGACAAGATGGCTCATTTATTCAAAAGTAAGATGGATAGCGAAATGATTCATCTTAGACAAGCTTTTCCTCCAGCGACTAGCTCGGCATGTGTGCCAATCGCAGCCCCAAAAGCACCCCCTTACTTAGAGGGTGCCGCTGTTAGCGCACCACCACCTATGGCCATTTTACCAGCGGGTATGCCACCACTCCCAATTCAAGGGAACGTTAGTCCAGTAAGGGGAAGGCCGTCATCACAATATCAACAACAAGGGATTCGAGGTAGGTCTGGAAGTTCGGAATCGTCTTCCCCCTCTCCGAGGACACCACCTCCTAATGTATCCCCAATCAATTTCAATAATTCCACAGCATCGTCGGGGTTGCTGCCGGTAGGCGCAACATGCAGGGTTTGTGGGGGGCATCACGATGAAGTAGATTGCCCACAGCTAACCATGAATCAGCCTCAACCCCAAGATGCCGCTACATCCTCACACGCTAGTGTTGGCACTAGGAATAATGCCGACGAGGAAGATGACACCATTAGGGTGAAGTCACTCTCGGACCTTACATTACCCCATCCGCCAAAGCATGCAGCACAAGCTAGGGGATATGTAAACCAAGTGCTAATGTCCATAGGTAAGTTGCAAAAGACACATGGGCATGAGGTGTACGCGTGGGCACAAGAGTGTTTAACTCATGACGAAGCCGTTCTCAAAGCAGACCCCCGTTTTCCCGGGACTGACAGGGAGATTGCTGCGAAGCTCATCAAGACATGCAGGACAGGAAGGTTTGGTATCTTGTTCCAGCAAATGGTCGAGTCAGGACGTGCCGAGTCGGGAGGAATGCCCTGTGGAAGGGTCATGCTTAGGCTAATCTTCAAACACTTCCAACTTGAGAGAGATCGCATTGGTATGTTAGGTGAGCGTAACCTCCTCCAATTGAAGGTCCGCGGTAAGAACGTTAGTGATTTGGAAGCCTTTAAACAAAAATATGATTATATCCTTCAGACCATCCCACATGCCGATTTGCCTAGGGAACAGACTTTATTCAACCATCTTATAGACGAACTTGAGAAGTCCCCCATCATGGCCTATAAGGTTCAAAAGGCAAGAGAGGCACCACTAGGGAGTCATAGACGAACTACTGCATGGTTGTGGGAAAAGGTTGACCTAGCGATAGAGCTTGAACAACAGAAGAAAAACAGAGCAGACTTTGATCGTCAACTTCAGTTGAAACCACAAGATGGTTATTCAGGCACGGCCGAGGTCCCAGGCGCACCAGCGCCAACGGGTGCTGCCAAGACCAAGAAGGAAAAGGCAGCAGAAAGGGCCGAAAAAGATCGCAAGGAAAAAGAGATGAAGGATAAAGAAAAGAAGAAGAAAGAAAAAGAGGCCGCAAAGGCTGCTGCATTGGCTGCCGCTGCAGCTGGACGTCCTAATCCCAAAGGTGGTCCAAAGCCACCACCAAAGGCTCCGAAGCCCGGCAAGGGTGATACCACACCGAGAGGGCCGCCCAGATGACTCCGGCGGAGAAGGCTAAGACCCCGTGCATGTTTTATGCATATGGGGTATGCAAGGCAAAAAGCTGCGCATTTCTTCATTCGGACACCCAGAAATACAAGGGTCCGCCACCCAGGGTTCTAGCCAAAGCTCCAAAGGGTAAAGCACCAGCCAAGGTGGCTGCTTCCGTAGCGCCACTAGTCTCAGCCCCACTTAGCCACTTGTCAACTGATGTTCCCCAAGTGAACGCGTTGCCCATCCAATTAGATCGAAAGGTTCCATGGCTTTGGGATACTGCCGCAGGACGACACATCATAGGAAGGCAGGCTTTGTCTAGTGATATGAAATCCTGTTTGCGTAAGTCAGTTTCCCCAGTAGCTTTTGCCACAGGCGGAGGTTCTCAGCCAGGCCAGGAATCTTTAGGCTTCACTGGAAGTAAGATCTTGGAAGGGGAAGAGGTATATGTCCTAAAGGAGTGCCCACCTGCTCAGAGCATAGGCAAGACTGTTGTCGATAAAGGGTATCTTTTTGTATGGGATCCATCTGAGAGTGTTCCTTATTTGGTAGCCCCTCAAGACATCAAGAGATGTAGACTTAGGGTTCCCAGAAATGCTCGCATTTGTGCCTCTAGGGTGGTTGAGTATGTGCCTCAATATGATGAAACTATCGAACCCATAGCCTTTAATCAGGGATCAAGAATGGTTCCAACTCCAACCGCAATCCCCGCTGAATCTGAGGAAGTCCCCAAAGACTCTTCTCCAGCTCTTGAAGAGTATAAGGTCCCCTCCGTCGCAAGGGAGATGCCGCTTGATGACGATGTTTCTCCATCAATTGCTGATGAATCTTGAAGACGTTGCAGAGGTTGGAGAAGTAAGTGAACCTAGTGGCTCTAAAGAGGGGGGTGCTGCCTCGGGCGCACCAGGTAACAAAGGTCATCCTCTAGACGATGTTCCTTTAGCTGACTTAGCAGATGGTGAACCGCTCAAGGATGAAGTTCTCAAGAAAGAAGCTGAATCTCTGGAGCATATGCTGACCCATTTTCCAAAGAACCCCTTTTGTAGGATTTGTAATGTAGCAAAGAACACCTCTAGGAATGTTGCTCGCAAACCTGACTCAAAAGATGATGATTTCATTGACCCACCAAAAGAAGTCTTTGAACAGCTTGCAACCGATGACGTGATCTTAGCAAAGGGATCCGAACATATGGGTGTAGGAATTGGAGGCATCAGGTCGCACCATGTCATCCGTGACGTCAAGTCCGGTGCTAGATTAGCCTACCCTCTATCCAAGCGCGATGCTCAGGCACATGCCCGAAATTTCCGTCACTTTATAGGTTTGAAGGCGAATGAAGTAACCACTAAAACTCTAATAAAGATGGACGAGGCAGGTGAACTTGAGCAAGCTGCCCACCTGTGCGGGATGACGCCCGAGACCTCAATGCCTAATCGCTGGCCTCACAATGCCGTCTTAGAACGTGATGTGAGAGAAGAGAAGGAATGCTGTAGGTCCGTGCATCTCCAATCAGGGCTTCCCTACGAATTCCATACATTTTCTTACCCCTATGCTTGTTTGTCGATGACTTTTGACCGTAAGGCTTTAGCAGACGCATCCAAGACTCAATGGGAGATGATCACCAAATCACCTTTTGAGGGGCGTAGACTTTGTTTTGGACAGCTCGTGTTTTTCAGGAAGAAGTCAGCTACGCGTGGGACGCTAGAGCCCAACATGTCCCCAGGCCTTTTTCTCGGCTGGAGGATTGATCCTGGTTTGAGATACCGTGGAGTGCTGAGGGTGCTTGATTACCAAGAGTATCGCACCAAGAAGAATGCTTTAGCTGTTGACGTACCTCAGGAAGAGCTATTTGTTGAACCCGGTCCACCATGTTTCCCCATTGCTTTTGCCCGTGATAAAGCTTTGAGAGAAGGTAGAGACTCTAGTGTTTCTGAGTTTCCCGAGATTGACTTGAAAGAACTTCCATTTCCACCAGAAGAGGAGTTGCATCCCCATCCACACCGTCCGGTCCAAAGGGCAGGGGGGTTTACATCACCTTAGAAAGAATCATTCGATTCAAGGAAACCCCAGGATGTAAGGGATGTGCAGGTACATCATCAAAGCATACCCCAGAATGTAGAGATAGGTTTGCTAGACTTGTGAATGCCGAAAAGGAGGAAGAGCTAGCAAGTAAGGTAGAAAGAGCTGCTGTTCGTGAGCATGGTGCTGCTTCCAGCGCACCTCCAGAGGAGGAAGAGCATGACGAAGCGATTTCTCGCGAGGTTGACGACCTGTTCGAGGCTGAAGACCTCTCGCATCGGCCACTGGAGGAAGCATCCGCTTCAGCACTGCTCGCACATCAGCTTAAGAGCATGATTGTTTCAGGTGTTGCAACATCACCCCATTCATCCTCTTGTACCCCTATCGTTGAGTTATGTTCCACACATACTCCTGCATTCGGTGGTAAGTGCATTCCAGTTTGCTCAGCACCCACAACAACGTCACAACGTAAATCCAACAAGAACAACCGTAGGAAACGAAAGGCTGATCAGAAGTCCAAAGTTCCTGGTCATAAGTCAACTGTTTTTGAGTTTGCATGTGCTGTTGATTCCCAAATGGGTCAAACCAACGAAGAGATGAACATCAATCACATTAGACTTTGCAGGGAGCACATTAATCTTTGTGATGAGGAATCTTGTGCTCAGTTGGACTATCAGATCAGGGCTGCTGCTGAGAGCGCATCACCACATATGTGGGGAGCGTTACCTTGTACCTCAGGTTCGCCATGGCAATATATCAATAGCATTAGAGGCGGTGAAAGGTTCAAGGTGCATCTCAACAAGATGATTCTTACATCAAAGAAACTATTCAAGAGTTTTGTGAAAAGAGCTGAATTAGTTTTATCGCTCGGTGGCACAGTTACTTTTGAGTGGCCAAGGCACAACTCAGGTTGGAACAGGCCAGATGTTAGGAGATTCTTTGAACAGCACCCCGAATTCCAGTCGGTTGAATTTGATGGTTGTATGTTAGGTTTGAAATCAAAAGATAGTAGACCTATAAAGAAACCATGGAAACTAATGACTACCGATCCCAGAATCAAAGCTGCTTTCCAGGGGTATTTGTGCAAACACCAACCTCACGAACACGATAAGTGTGAGGGAGCTGAGACTTCTCGCTCCGCCTTTTACCCGCAGCAAATGACCATGTTGATCGCGAGAACTTGGTTTCCAGAAAGGTTCATTAATAGGTCCCCAGCAATGCCTTGTGGCGTAGTATCTCAACCTTCTGAACATAGAGAAAAGGAACAAGAGTTGAAACATGTTTCCCCATTATCTGGTTTAGAAACGTTTGCCGCTGAGCTTGAAACAGATCCTACTGCTAGCAACATTGTTGGGCAATTGCTGGACGTCAACACCCTTTTAGCTGATTCCTTGAAGATTCAACATCCAGAACCCGATAGCGACATCAACGCAATGGTCACCAAACTTCTATCTCGTTCTGAAATGCTGGCTAGTCCTGAAGCCCTTTCTGCAGTCCGTAAAGAAGCAGAAGGCCTTGAAAACGCTGGGACATGGGACCTCAAGTCTGTGAGGGAGCATGCCGATGTGCGCTCCGAGGCCAAGAAAACGGGTATTAGTGTCCATTTCGGACAGCTAATGACTATTGCCAGCATCAAGTTCTTCGAGTTAGCTAAACATCTACAAAAGATGAAGGGTCGCATTGTGTATCGCGGCGATTGCGCCAAGGATGAACATGGTTCCGCAGCAGTGTATCAGGAGTTGGGAGCCAACCCAACATCCGTACAAGGCCTCAACGCTTGCGTTGCTTATGGAAGCCTACCTCGCAACTGCTCCACTGCAGCTGACGCCATCAAGGCGTACGTTCAGGCCTATTTGAAGGGTAAGCACAAGACATGGATCGAACTCCCGCCCGAATTGCGACCAGCATGGTGGAAGACCAAGTTTGTTAAACCTGTCGTGTTGCTCATCAAAGCGCTATACGGACATCCTGATGCAGGTGGATTATGGGAGGCTCACCTCAAACGAGTGTTGCACAACTTAGGTGGTTCAGAAGTAGTTGAATTCCCAGGAAACTTTTACTTTCCTGACACCAAGTTACTCCTCTCCACTTATGTGGATGATCTCACCTTAGCTGGCCCGATAGACCAACATCAGCCTTTTTGGGAAAAGCTAACAGCGTTAGTTGATGTGGAGCCACCAGAGCCCATTTATCGCGTGCTAGGACGCAATCATAGCATCGTAGATCTTCCCTGGCAGCAGGTTGCTGCCGAAGGCGCGACATCAAATAGCGATAGCTTTAAACCCACTCCCAACAAGCCAACATCACACATGGTCTTTGACATGTATGATTACGCATTGCAAACAGTAGAACTTTATAAGTCCATCACAGGCATAGATAAAATCAAGCCCGCAGCTACTCCCTTCGTTCCAGAGGGCAGCATCCTCGAACAGGATGAGGTATCTCGCGGCGAACTTGCTCCTCATGCCTGCAAGATTCTTATGAAGGCACTGTGGTTGGGTAGGCTGGCCCGTCCTGACATAGTCAAACCGATAAACGATCTTGCCACAAAGGTCCAATCCTGGACTAGAGGTGAAGATAAGAAGCTACTTCGATTGATCCAGTATATCCATGCGACACCGCACTATAGATTAGCTGGTTCTATCAATGATAAGGAGGAGGACCTTGAACTCCAACTGTATGTAGATGCGGACTTTGCTGGCGACAAAGAAAATGCTAGATCCACTTCAGGGGGGTTTCTAGTGCTTCGTGGACCAACATCATTCTTTCCTTTAGCTTGGGTGTCTAAACGACAGACTTCAACTTCTAGATCAACCACTGAAAGTGAAGTTATATCCCTTGCATACTCTTTGTATCAGGAAGGAATCCCATCCTTACAGTTCTGGGAGCTGCTCCTCCAGCGTTCCGTAAAGCTCCGCGTAATGGAGGACAATCAGGCCACTATTCTAGTTGTCAAGAAGGGATACAGTCCCAAGCTGAGGCACATCACAAGGACACACAAGGTAAACTTGTCATGCCTGTCCGAAGTATTTGCGGAGGGAGGCGTTACCATAGAGTACGTCGACACCAAAGATCAGGCGGCAGATATCTTCACGAAAGCGCTTCCACCACAAAAATGGGGTGCAGCTTTAAACCTTTTAGGTATGCGCACCGAGTTGCCCGAAGATCTTTCTGCACTTGCATCTTCCAAGAAGTAGCTCGTCGTTTTCCAGCCAAAATGGCTGTGCACTTTTGTACATGCGTGGGCACGGCGAGGGGGGAGTCAAGAAATACCGACCCCTAAGCCCCCACATATACTACCTATGTATTCATGTAAATATCACCATATACAGAAGCGTTGTATAGAGGTGTTTTCCCTAGATGTATAGTAGTCGACATGTTAGTTTCCACTTCCATGGGGTAAAAGTAACCCTTTCTACTCCGACACATCATGGCTCAAGTTAAAAAGGTACTTGTGCGTTTCCACTTCTTGGTTCGCACTTTTGTGTAATACATACCATAAATACATATACACATAGATACACATACATTTTATAGTAATAAAACGTTACATTCTGCCCTTGTAGGTCCGTAGAGATGACAACACGAAACTTGTGATTTGGATTTCTGAAAAATGCCAACTCCGGGAGTGGATGGTTCAGGAATCCGGGATCAACTCACCTTTGAAGGATAGATAGTTGAAATCTACCATTATTTACAGGTTTTTCAAAAACATCCAAAAGGTGGTTAGCCTTGGGATTTCTGGTTGCCATCAACAGTATGAACATCCGAGCCACGGTTTCACCCGTTTAACGCATCAAGGATGAAGCAGTTGCCGCTGTGCGTGACGGTGGCCGAGATTTCTGGCAAGTTTCTGATGGATGTGACGTCCGAAGAAGAGATGTGTGCCGAGGTGCGGTAGAAATTGTGAGATTGTCTTGATGGAGAAGATACAGTTTTACCGGAAAAGTTTGCAGGGGGTCAATGAGCTTTCCCATCTTTGGCGGAATCAAACAACGCACATCTATGGGTCATTTTGAGGGATTTCCGGAAAAAAAATTGTGCATGGTTGGGGTTGGTCATGTAATGATTCCTTTCATGTGAAACACCTGGACTCCTAGGATTTTGGGGATGTGCGTCGGTTTGCATTGGGTGATTATGGCGGGGTTGAACCCTCCTGCCGACACTGTCCATGTGATTAAAAAACCAATATAAGCAGTGCCGTTCTATATACTTCCGAGCATCCAAATTGATACTACTCCAAACATAGTCACTTTCGCAAGGCAAAATGTGAAAGCCTTTTTTTTAAAGTTGGTTGGGTGCCGTGGTAGCAAAGTTGCAAACCCCTTTCCATTTGCCTCTCTGACAATTTGCAAAAACCGATGTTTGTTGGAGCTTCTTTTCTTCGCCATTTCGAGGCATTTTCTCCCCCCCGGCTTGGGATACCGAACAACCATATATACCAATTGCTTTTGATTGGCTTCTGAGGCCATGCTTTGTGTGGTGGTGGATGGCAAGACAGGTGACATTATTGGTTTGCACAAGTCAGAGCTCCCATTTTTTTTCGGTGGGAATGGAAGGTTGGTCACTTCAGCTCGACGACTTTTTTTTTCGACGTTTTTTTGGGTTTGTTTGGAAGATTTATTATCGGGTGCCCTTAAAAAGGCTGCCTTTGCCCCTTTCTTTTGGGAGGAACCACATTAATATGGTACAGAATATACTATCATATATATATATACATATATATATATATATATACACATGCATAACGAAAATGAGTTGGGGTAGGTTTGTAACACTAAAGATGTTGAGTTGAGAAATCCTGCAACCCCTCGAGTGTCTGCAACCCCATGGATTATAGGTGTACCGTAGAAGGGATATGAAATGCAGCATATGGTCTCCGAGGTTTGTCATACAAATTGGGGGGTCTAAGAATTGAGTGGTTTCTAAAGGTCATACATCTCTTTTTTGGAGTTTTATTTTTGGTGATTTCAAAACATCACCTGATTTTGAGCTGGGTATATAACTCACCAGTATTTTTAGAAAATCTTTTTGTAATATGTAGAATTTCGCCAACTTCCAATCTCGAAATCATTTTTTTTTGTAGTGGATATGGTACAAAAAATGCCTCAATTTGATATTCTAAACCTTGGATGGTTCGGGCCTCATGGCTTCATCACTCCCGAAACAACTTCCGTGACGTTGGCCGCCACGACCTCCTGAGGTTAGGCCGTGGCTTATTCGACGTGAGCGCCTTACCCTTGATGCTGGAAAGGCGAGAATGATTGGGCTTGGCCTCGGGCACGGTGTTGGTTGGGGGTTGGGGAAGAAACGAAATGATAGGTCGCACCCCATACACCTCAGCTATCCCTTCCCATAATGATGGAAAACGGAGCTAGAATGACACCTAAAAACAGATTCCGGAAAACCAAGAGATATCAATGGACAATTCAGCATGTTGATGGTGGTGTTTTTTTTCATCTCACAGGTGTCGAGCCACAGCGGCTGCATTAGCCCAACAGCCCCTTGGTCAAAGTTGATATATTTTACAAGTGGAACAATAAATTTGGTCAGTGAGTCATTTGTTGATCTGCAGTGAATGTTTAGTCATTTCAAAATAATTTTTTTGGGAGCTTGGTGGAATTTTGTCTACTTCAACCGAAGATGGATGTTTTTTTTTTTTGAATTTTTGAACATCGGCTACTTTTGGTTAGGTTGGAGCGCGAGCTATCGCTGAAAGATGCTTGGATTGCTTAGTGGCAGATATCACGGGAGATGACAAGCAAAGCAGGGCAATGTGTGCGAAGTTAACTTAACATGTATATAATCCAGTTGAGCAATGAAAAAAGCCCTGGGTGGTTGTTTAGGGTATATAGGGGATGATAATAAACCATTTTAAGTTTAAGGATCGCTATTAACCGACCAGTATATATAATGGAATGTCATAAGGGTTTTGAACGTTGCTCAGATGCTCATGTGTATAATCCAGTTGGCATGATGTCTTATACTTAGAACTTCCATATTAGTGCAAAATACCACTGCACACCATGGATTTTATGCTCCCGCCAGACGAAGTCCTTGCTCGGGTCATCTCGGAGATCTTTTCCGGGGATGAAACACTCATCGTCAATTTCCACCGTGGGTGGAAGGTTTACCCTCCGGGGAACCATATAACATATCCTCCACCAAGCCAGTTTTGAAGAAGAGTTTCCTTTTCCCAAGGTGGGATATGTTATTTTTTCTGGAGGGTATTGGAGTCAGGTTCGGATCCATCAATCAACCAATCCGTCTGGATCCTAGGAGTAGCGGTGTCGCGACACCTATGCGACCAAAAGGATCCTCAGTGGAAGGGGAAATTGGGAGCACCAGAAAGCTTACGAAATCTATGGAATGTTTGGTGATGAAGCGCTTGCCAGATTTTTTCAGATTTGTTGATCTGTGGCTTGAAGTTGGGGCTACCAAAGGCTATTAACATATTGAAATTGTCCAGCTGCCGGGGTTAATCATTTTGAGTCATCACCGGCAGGCTGCAAGGCCCAGAAGGTCAGCATGTCTTGCGGAGGAAAAAAGGTGAATTTTTCAGCGTTTGGAATGAATTGGGACGGGATGGATGCTGAGGAAACATCACTTTCTTATCTGCAGCTTCGGAAAAAAATGCCACCTGAATAATGCATAACTTCTGGACCTTGTATGATTTTTGTTGATCTATTGTTGGAAACCTTCAAGGAAATGCAACGAAAATGGTGGAGAGTGGAGATGATCACTTGTTGATACCCCAAAAAAGTCCCAAAAAGCCTCTGAAGTGCCAAGGGCAGATTTACAAAAGGTCAAGCATAGGGCCACATGACTCATGACTATCCACCTGGATGTCGTGCACGAGGCCGAGGCCCGTTTCTTGTGCCGATGCATCAAGGCTTCAGTTGTCAAAGCTAAAGGATGAGACCTTTGAGGGCGAAATGAGAATCAAAAAAACCCTCCGAAATCGTGGTGATTTCAACCGTAGAGGTTGTTTTGCACATTGACCATGTTTTTTATTCTGCACGAAAACGCGACATTTTAGAAGTCTTGTGATGATGCAGATTTTTTTTTCGTTTTTGGTGATCCACAGAATCTACATGCCAAATCAACTTCAGCAATACAAGATTTCAGTATTCTGCACTGATCAACTTCAAGTAAACCTGGTAGATTTTGATCCAAGAAATTTGAGTTGAAACTCCGAGACGTGAATCCTCCAGAAATCTCGAGTTTTCCGCCATGGGTCCAACGGAAGTGGAGGACTGCAATGAAAGTGATGTGGATTTTTTTCGGCTTCCAAGATCCACGAGTTTCCCCAAGGGAAACGAAACCTACATTTTCCCAGGTGGCGTTGTTTATTCTCTATGTTCACCCCCGAATTTTTTGGAGAAATGATTCAACTTGACGAATGTTTTGCAGATGGGTTGAAACCACCAGCTGGTTTTTAGGATACCCTCCCTGAAACTAACATTTTCGCACCTGAAATTTGGATGGTTGGAAGATGAAAATCTCTTTGGGACGGCCTATTTTCAGGGGCTTTTGCTGTTAGTTTCAGGGAGTGTAAGTTGGTCTTGTCACCTTTTAAGCTCGAAAAATTGAGGTATACCAGAAATTCCTTGGTGTAGTTTTACTCAGAGGAAAGCACTCATTCCAACGCTGGAAGAGTCAACTGTTGAGAACTCCCAAGCAGATCTTCAGCAGAGCTTCGGGTGTGTCGGCACAGGTTTTCAGTTGCAATATCATGTTTTGTCACGAAAAAGCCACGAAAATCATTTCACATAACTGGGTAGGATGGATTTCATCCCCCGACGTTTTAACCCTAAACAACTGCGGGGGCCCTTTTTTTTTCATATCTCACGAACAAAAATTACACCTTTCTGTTTCATAAAATGCACCTGCAACGCTGCAAACTGATTCAGATGGACTCAAAAAACTGGGTCCGACTTTTTGGACTTGAGGAAAACTGAGGATCCGAAAACTTTCCCTCAAAACACATCTGTTTTTGTTGTTTTTTAGACACCAGCGTGGACAGTGGATTTTTTCAAGATTAGAAACAATGCATGTGATCAGAGTCGCAAATTCCGAATGTTCAAGCAAGGGTTCTGTTTACTTCCTCATAGGATTTTGACCCCTTTTTGGGATAAATCTCCGCACAAAGATTATCCACATTGAATTTTATCAAATAAGTTACCCCCCCCCAAAAAAAACTAACATGACAATGGAACAACCACCATGAATGAAGATGTATTTCCAATTGAAATGGGGATTTCCAGCCAGTCATGCTAGTTTTCTGGGGTATAAACTTCTAACTCGTAACCTTCAAGTTGATGTTTTGGCTTTGCGAGGTTGGTCAACATATTCCTAGATTTTTATTAATACTGTTGATGGTTCACAAAATCCGGCGAGAAAACCAGTTGAGCGAACAGGTAGTTACTCCCATTATTTACGAAGGTTTTAGCACCATCCAATCCAAACGGTGGTTGGGTTTCCTTGGGATTTCTGTCGCCACTCCAGGAGCCTGATTTGTCAATGGAACTCATGGGCCAGCTTCGGGTACATCTTTCTGCCTGGGGAGCCTGGTGACTGGTTTTCATGGAAATGGAGGGAGTTTTTAAGTAGTCCAGATCTTGATATATATATATATATATAACATGTGTATGTATATATATATAGATATGTGTATATATCTAGTATATGTATATATATATATATATTTAAAAGCAGTATACCTTTTAAAAACATCTTTGGCTTAAATTCTTGCTAGCCTTTGATCATGATCTATTTAAGATTCCATTTTTTTGGATACCCTGATATCCACCTCTATCATCTCTATCGAATCATCCTTGCATTTCTGCACTTTTTCCCAGGCCTTAGAAGCAGATTTCATGAAGGAGGCGGAACCGGGGACCGGGGGTTGGACACGTCATGACGGAGGGTCGGGTCAAGTTGAAAAGGGGGTGCAGTTTGGTGGTTATCCTCCCTGAAACTCACAGCAAAAGCACCTGAGTTCATGGATGGTGTGGGAAGACGAGTTTCAAGTTTCCTTTCCTTCTTTTGGGTTTCGGCCTGTTTTCAGGGGCGATTTGGTGTTAGTTTCAGGGAGGGTACTTGGTTACATGGATATATATATATATATACACACACATCTTGCATAAGTATATATTCATGTAAAGATAGATATACACATCATACGTTCATGAAGAAACCATTGTTCACTGAACGATGCCTCCGGAGCGACGAAACTGAGAAAGTGCCAGATTTCCACTGAAGCGTCATTCCTCATTAGTCCTATAAGTGCACTCTTACAAGAATGAAGTATCCTGGAGATCCCCCATAGTGCTGACATGTCAGATATTCAGTGGTATCTACAACTCGGCTTCCTCAGCCACCATGGTCACCATGGTTAGAGTGGTGGGTTTTGCCAACGGCTTTGCGGTTTGAAAAAAAAAGCGAGTCGTGAGAATCCGAGGAACTCCGGGATGTTTAGGATATGTAGAATGAAATAACCAACAGCTAACCTCAAACAAAATCATTGGCTGAGTTCATGGAGATCCACATGGGGGGCACGAACTTTGGGAGCTTCAGCGGTGATCTACCATCCTACCATCCCGGATCCCTGAAATGATTGGACCTTCATCGGTTTGAGGTCCAAAGAGGAGATACAAGTCAGGCAAGAACTAAAAAGGGTGCAGGACTGGAGATCGCAGATGGAAAACCAACATGTTTTCAAGACAGATACTTGCGATGGATTAAGAAAAAATCTTGAGTTTTCATCAGATTCATGTTTTTTTTTGAAAGATCCGTTTTCAGTTTCCAGATTGCTTTCCAGATGTGTCAAATTGTTACAAGGTTGCCTTTCAAGAATCCTCGCTACTCAGATGACTTGCCATCTTCGATGAAACTTCCAGACTTAAGGGATAGATCCATTGATGCAGAATGGCTGTTCAACGTGCCAGCATTTCTTATTGTTGATCCAGTTGTGTGGGAGTGAACTTGACAAGCTCCTCACCACTTGGGAACTCAATAATGCTATATAATATTCCTAGGTGGTGGTTTCAAATGTTTTTTATTTTCACCCCCATTTGGGGAAGATTACCATTTTGACTAATATTTTTCAAAGGGGTTGAAACCACCAACCAGATTCTGTTGCAGAAACTTGCAAAGGTGAAGGAAACCGCCATGTTCAAACGGACCCCTATGTAGGGACCACAAGTAGCCAATCCACGGAGATGACTTGATGACTGAACCCAAGAATTCGTCCCCAAATTCGGTTCCCTTGGTTGTTGAAAATGGGGGGAATGTGCCCATATATTCTTTTCACAAACCTTGGGGGCTTGTGATTCTGTTGGGTCCCAACAAGACGACACCTGGCTGTCACAGGCCTTGTGCTGTGAGAAGTATGCCGACTTGGCTGCAGCTGAGATTGTACCTTCCACTGGAACTGGGTGAATCAGTGGACCTGTGGCAGAGGTGGATGAGGTTACAAGTTCTATACGATTTGAATGGATGAAACCTGGTGCTTTTGGTTGTGAAGAGAAACAGTGCATTTAAGGAGACTCCTGTTTTTCTCTGCTGACTTAGCTCGTCCCCAAAGAGACTTTGAGGTTTAACACGTTTGAAATCTATTTTTTCCATGTGGAATATGTTGCGGCAAAAAATGCCAAAAGTGCTTCACTTTTGTGGCTCCATACTTTGCATCTTTTGATCACATTACAAGGCATGTATTCACCTAAAAGGTAGCTCTGAGTCCTGAGCCCCTGCCCCACCATTGACTAAGAATAGATGGAATTCCATTTTTTCAATTTCTAGCACCATTCCGAGGTTTCAAGGAAATAAACAAAGTGTACAAAAGAAACTTGATTCAGCAATTTCAATGTGGAGTCTAAACTCCCATTATTTTCATAGAATAGGGGATTTTCACTCATCAACCCAATTCCGTAGGGGTTTATATAATTATATATATATATATATCCATGAAAGAAAGGATTCCGTCATTTTTTAGGTGGGATGAGTTGAACCATCCCAACCTGCAGGGGAGTTTTTCTCGACCAACCCGGCACAATTTGTTGGTTGTTGGATGGGCGGCTGTGTCATCTTAGGTGTGTATGCTCCAGAGCTTCAACCCCGAGATTTCGGAGGTGAATGGTGTGAATGGGGGGGTTTTTTGAATCGGCTGTCGGGTTCAGAGTTTTGTGAGTTTCATCTACTGTAGATGTTTGATAACTTTTTTAGAGATGAATATGTGAAAAAAGGACCAAACATTTCCTTTTGCCATTTGGAATAGTAATCGCGAAAAACAATGTTGCAATTTTGTGTGGTGAGCAAGACATGTTGGTAGATTTGTCTGTTTTTTAAACACAAGTTTCAGGCGCCCCTACAGCCATAGCAACAATGTGTCCATGGCTTTTGAGTCAGAGGTGAAATCGTTATGGAGAGATGCATCCATGTGCTTTCCTGAAAAAAACCATCCCAAGCATCCAACCCAAAAAACAGTGCACAGGAAGAGGTGTCACGTGATGCAGCCTGGAAGCATCGGAAAAAGTGAAGGGATGGAAACGTCAAAGGTGCAAAAGTTGAAGGGATAAAGGTCCTACTGATGAACTCTTTATCCCTCCCAAGTTTAATATGGAACCTAAAAATTAATTAATTAATGGTTTTCAAAAAGGAATCTCCTATGCCAGAGTGCCAAAAATTGAGATTTCATGTTAGACTTGGGTATCCTGGAGGCAACTTGGATCTTTCCTTCTCTTACCTGTGTAACATCCCAATCCTTGGATGTTAAGGCGCATAGTATCATCCACACGGAGTCAGTTGCTTCTTGGCTTTGTTTCGGAATGGCGTGCCTGGGGGGCCTTTTTTTAGGGGGGTAAGTTACAAAGAATGAAGAAGTTGGATGGGGGGGGTCTTGGCCATCTACCCCTCCACAAAACCAACAAAAGCTGAGTTTGGAGTTTTTTTTTTCCGCGGGAAGCTTTCCGAAAAAAAAAAACGGCAGAGATTTGAAATGATGAAATCTAAATAATTGAAAAAAGCGGTAAAATGTGATAAATGAGTTATAGCAATAGGTACCAATGGGTCTTGAAGCAATGTGGGGTGATTGAACCAATAGGTACCAATTCACCCATGATGGGTCTTGAAGAGTTTTTTACCCTGCGAGCTTTGTTTGAAGGTCGGCCATTTGCATCAGCCGATGCTGACCGCATCTTGGTGAAAAAAACTGGGAAGGATGACGTTGGTTGGATTTGGTTGAATTTGGTTGAATCACTTCCCGAGTCAAAAGTTGGAGTTGGAAAGTGTGATATGCACATTCATAGAAATCCATTTGCTGTATGATATGGAGCTGTTTAGCTGTCACCTTGAGGCCCAGGTTTATGATATGACTTCAGGCTATAGATATTGAAGTCATGACATTTCCTTGGCGAACGTTGGACGCTCGAGAATTCCATAGGCTTCAAAAACAAACTTCTTCGTTTCCACCGCATTGCCACATGACACTGGTTACCAAAGGTATGCTTGGAGAATCGAATTCTTTATACTCCCGAAGTGGCTGATGCATGGGAAGACATAGCTTCAGTTCATCGGTTTTTTTGATTATCAGATAATAAATAATCAGATGCTGCTTTTGTGCATAGCATATTTTGTTGTTCTAGTAGATCCCCTCATCAAGAAGCAGTGTTTTCTTGGAGACTTGTCATACCAGGTGCCATGTGACGTTTCCAGTCGTCCATAGCCCCCCAGCCATGGACCGACACATTTCCCAAAAGTTTCGGGGGGTGAACTTGAGCATCTGGAAACATCCACTTACAAGGCGCGTTTCGGCGAGTCCATGACCTATACACCACTTGGGGGGTTGTTTTTTGTACTTATCCTAGGAAGTCCAAGCCGACCAAACGGCTTGCCCAGTGGTAGTAGTAGGGAATCGCCATGGATCATCCTAAAAACCAGCCACTTTGTTTGGTCGGCTGGACTTACAAAAAATATCGAAACGCCAACAAACGCAGTTCATTTCCAAGGCCATGCGTGAGTGTGTGCCGTTGCTTGGATGGAGCTGGGCAGGTCTCGAAAACGCATCTCGTGCAAATTTTTCAAGGGATAAGGATAGTTGTACCTGTAGCACCATCCATGAAGACCCATTCCATTTTATTTTTGATATCAGATAACTTTGAATCTTCAGACACATTTGACGCATTTTGACATATGTGGTGTCAACCCCTTGGTATATACAGTACTCTTGGATATTGGTTTTAAACAATTTATTAACAAACATGCGTGTTTCTTTGTTGATTGTGTGTTGATTGCTGGAAGCTTCTACTAGTACTACTAGTACTATACCATGAAGGGGCCCAGGAACGTGCAACGCACCCAAAAAAACACATTATGTATAGTTTCTACGTTGGCCCCGATGAAGTTATATGGATGTTTCCGAAAATAGTGGTACTGTACCCCCAAATCATCCATCTTAATAGGGTTTTCCATTATAAACCATCCATTTTGGGGTACCCCTATTTTTGGAAACACCCATATGTTTCCCAATCGAACTTGGCTAAGGTTAGATCGTAATGCCTGGTCGGCTGATGATATTCAAAGGTGCAGAATGGGGCTCTGATGATGTCCCCTGGTTGTGTGGAGATACCCTGCAGGTTGCTTGCGTTTTTTTGCCATCTTTGCATATCGAAGTTTTCCGCCTTTTTTCAGATATTTCCACCCAAAAACGAGTTTGTTGTATGCCAAAGAAGCCGGAATGATCTGGTTTGCTTTTTTTTGCGTGCACAAAAATTGATTTCTCCTTTACCTGCAGGTGTTTTTTTAGCACTTTCGCAATACTCTCAAAAACTTGGGGACGGCAAGGGTCTGTGATGACATGGTGCAATTCCATACTGTCCATACCTAACCAAGGGTCA
Organism: Breviolum minutum Mf 1.05b.01; assembly: GCA_000507305.1. Classification (NCBI taxonomy): domain Eukaryota; class Dinophyceae; order Suessiales; family Symbiodiniaceae; genus Breviolum; species Breviolum minutum. The sequence goes on along the minus strand of DF240889.1, from coordinate 27,990 downwards.
TTAAATTACCCATTTTGGGGGAATCAAACAAGACAAATCTACGGTAACTTTGAGGGATTCCCCTTATAAGAATGCATTGTTTGAGTTGGTAATATAATATAATGACTCCTGCAAACATCTGTAGGGGTTTCGATCCATATCATACAAGAGTTAGTGGCCGTTATCTATCAATCTGAGCGCATGTTGACAGTGGGATGCATGCATAAAAAGGACCAACGTTTAAAACATAGCTACAGGTTTTGGCTGAAGCCCCTTGGTCAAAATCTGCTTAGTTTGAAGATGTTTGGCATCTGGACTCGAAGTCCACAATCTTCGCCACGCCTGTTTTGCAAGGAGTAAACAGCTGCACAGTTTGTGCAGATTTCATTGCCTAGGAGCCTCACTCTAGTAACATCCACCTAGACGTAGGTTTTTGGTATCAGTAAGACAGCCTGCTGCAAGCAACAAAAAGCTCTCTGTTGCCGCAGGCATTTGCTCCGGCAGCGCCGACGAAGACCCTTGAGAAAGGTGCCCTTTGAGAACCTTCAACCTTGTTTGAAGGTAGAAGGGGGGATCACCTTGGTGAGACTCTTCAAAAATTCTACTCATGTTAGTAACCTTGGCATTTGAAAACTGCTGCATTGACTCAGGTGATGCAGATTTTTCGGAGACAAAGCCAGGCGGAAATCCCGGGGAGCGAAAAAAAAATTGACACAGCCGTCGTGGCGGCGGTTGGTAGCAGAAAGCTGTCAGTCAGGGGTTATCTTAGCAGAGATACGGAGTTTTGACACCCCATGTACGTATCAGGGTTAGTTGGTACATGAGAGACAAAGAGAAAAAGATAGAAAAAGAGGAACAGAGAAAAAGAAGAACAGAGAAAAAGAAGAACAGAGAAGAAGAAAGAACAAACAAAGAAACAAAAAAAAACGAAGAAAGAAAACACGAAGAAAGAACAGACAAAACCAAGAGCGAAAAAATATGAACAACAACAATCAGATAGAAAAAATAATAAAGAAAAACAGAAGAATCAGAAGAACAGAAAACATAACAAAAAACCAAGACGAAGCAAGAAACAACGAAGAAAGAAAAACAAAGAAGGAAGAAACCAAGATTAAAAGAAACAAGAACAACAAGAGTAACAAATAAAAAGAAAAACACAGAACAAAAGAAAGAACAAAAAAAAAGAACGGAAAGAAAACAAGGACAAAAAGAAAAAGAGAAAAATAATAGATAAGGACAAAAAGAAGAAAGACAAAAAGAAAGAAAAAAAGAAGAAATAAAAAAGAAGAAAGAAAAAAAGAAGAAAGAAAAAAAGAAGACAGAAGAAAAGAAGAACGACAAAAAAAGAAAGAAACAAAGAAGAAAGAAAAAAAGAAGAGAGAAAAAAGAAGGATGAAAAAAAGACGAAGAACAAGAAATAAGAAAAAAAGAAAGAAGAAAGACGGAGAACAAGAAAGAAGAAAAAATGAAAGAAGAACAAAAGAAAGAAGAAATAAGGAAAAAAGAAACAAACACAAAGCTCGGACCAGGCTGGAGTCGGGCCACCACAGAAAGCTGTCAAGGCCTGCAAGGCTTTGCAAAGGCTACGCCACACCCAGTGGGCCACTGGTCCTCTACTTCTTCCAAGGGTATGCCCTTAGAAGCAGCTTGGTCGGAGGGTCTCAACTTGGGTGGCGTCCTGGGCCACGGAGCCGCTGGGCCAAGGGTCGGGTAGGGCCGTGGTGGCACGGGAAGAAGGTAGAAGGTAGAAGGAGGAGCGTAGCGAAGGTGGACAGCTGAAAGGTGGAGAGATGATGGCTAGCTTGAGCCTTTGCGCGGCGCCTGCAAAAGATGTAGGTTGTTTGCATTTTGGGCTCGCTTTCTTCCTGGGAGGGCAGCGCCGTCGAGCGCCATGAAGGGACCGCCGTGTCATGAAACGAACATGTCTGTCTGCCGCGTGCGAGGGCTGTGCGCATGCCTTGTTGTGGGAGCTTCGCCTTGCTCTACACGTTGTTGCGGGTCTGATGAAAAATGACGCTCGGTGTGAAAGCTGGCGGGGCTAGTGTGGCAAGGTTTCCGATGACAGCACGGCTTCGTATTAGAGGCAGAAGTGCCCGGCCACGCTGGCGAGAAGTTTCAAAAATTAAGGCTGGTGACCATCATCTTCTCTTCCCTTTGCGCATTTTTGGTTTGTTGTAGGTTATCCCCCAACCATGCTGGACTGCCGCGACAGTGCTTTTCTCGAGCCTTCTTGGGTCGTATCAGAATGTAAGGCAAGCCTACACAGGCAACCTTTCGGGCATCCTGGAGCTAATGTCCATCTCCATCATCGCCATCGCCATGTATCCTAGTAGGAGACGTGACGAAAAAAGCTACCCTATTTCAGGATCGTATGCAAGCCCATGTTGGGCGTTTCCTATACCTTGTACCTTATACCTGGGACCCAAATGACCCTTGTTTTCGTTGGAAAAGGCCTTGTTTTGGGGGGTTGACCTTCAAAAATAGAGGTCAGTTTGGTTCCAGGTACTTAGAGTTGTCACTTCATAGTTCATCTTGTTTCGACCCATGGAAGATGATCGTCGTGCCCCTCGTGCCAGGACCCCCAGGTCCAAGTGACTTTGCTCAGTGCTTTTGGTGGCGCTGCCGTGGGTAGCACTGGGGGTGGGGTCCGGGGCACCTGGTGTTTGTTGGTAGGTGGGTTGGCTCAGCTAGGGCGTGACCAGCACAACAGGGTGGTGGGAAAGAAGGGTCCCCAGGGATGGTGAGAATACATCCATGGAAAAAAAGATATGGAAAACACACATTTTTTGGTATGATACGTCTGATACGTGTTTTTTTGTATGATCCCGTTCATCCTGATATCTTGGGTTGACGACCCTGCTTTTGGTAAAGTACCAGAAGTCTCTCGTGTTTGCTGATGTCACATATCATTCTTGTATATATCTTGAAAACACCATACGCCCACATGGGGGGGGTCCTTTGAACAGAAGGATGACCTCTTTTGCATGTGGTTATTTTTCCGCCCAGAAAAATCACATCTTGGTGACTTGGTTTTTACTCCAAAAAATCCACCTTTTCCCAAGGCCCTAGGTTTGATTGCTGGTGGTTCCTTTGGCGCAGCAGTTGGTCTCATTCCTGCCATCTTCACCTTTGGTGCCTTGGGCTGGACAATTTTGTTGCGTTGCTAGTGTTGGGTACGAGAGGTAATTCCATTTTGTTTGAAAAAATATTGGGGATTCTTGCAATTCTTGACAAAAAACATGAGACAGATCTAGGCTAGTAGAGGATTTCTTGCTGGACATGTCCTGCAAAGAGCACGGAGGGAGGGTGAATGAGTTCGGATTCATTTTTTGTGCACCCCAGAATTCCTACTCTCGGTTCGAACTGATCAAGGTACATGGCGCAGCGGTAATCCGAAACGGTAGTTTATTGGCGAACCGATACGTGCTAGGGTCGAAACTCCTATTGGTTCCCCGTGGTAGGGGATGGCCATCAACCCAATACTAAGGGTTTATATAGCCATTATAAGGATTCCTTGTTACAGGTGAGATGACCATCTCACATATAGCAACTTTTGACCATGGCACATATAGATCAATGCCTTAGGAGCAGTGCCATTTACCTTTCAGATGGTGTACAGTACGATTCTCGTTGGAGTCCCGCAAGACTGAAAGCCTTTGACCACTGGATCGGTACGACTGGAGTTCTTTCAGGTCAGTATGAGCGGAAAGCAAAAAACCCATTGGAAATCTATTTTGCACCGAACCTTCCGTGAGATGCCTCAAAACAACATGTTGGAAAAGCTCACTCGTTTGGTTTGGCACCCAACAAAAAAATCCGCAAATCGATGCAGGTGTGTCCGTTCCTCTTGGCGCAGCTGCCAGGGGAACCCAGGGGAAAAGCTGGCCTACCTTCCGGTTTCCACGCAACGAGGGGGGTTGTGTGTCAGAAAGTCCGGCCGAAATGGATGATTTCTAGGCAATTCATAGCGACCCCAACCGCCGGTTGGTCACCCCAAAAGGTAGTGATTGTTTTTGGGAATCCTACCCAAAAATGGCAGAAACATTCAGGTTGAGGAATTATAATGGATTGATAAATTGCCCATAATGTCAACCCCTGATTAATAAACCCCATAGTGATTATTAAGGGGGGTACCCCCAAACGTGATGAATCCCCTTTAAAATGGGACCCCCCCAATTAAACAACCATGGGGTTTATTAATCCGGGGTCAACATTATATTATTCTATACATTTTTTTTTAAAAAGGGACAGTAACGTGAGACATCCACACCTGGGGTTATCACCCAGTTGGTGTGTTGACCTGGAGCCATGGTGGGGTGGCTCCCATCCAGGTAGGTGGCACTTGTGGCCTTCTCACTGGTGCAGCCGCAGGAGGTGGCTTTTAAAGAAAGGGTAAGAATCTTAAGAAGGAAGGTTTTGGGAGGTTGTTGTTGTTGTTGTTGTTGTTGTTGTTGTTGTTGTGGTTGTGGTTGTGGTTGTGGTTGTGGTGGTGGTGGTGGTGGTGGTGGTGGTGGTGGTGGTGGTGGTGGTGGTGGTGGTGGTGGTGGTGGTGTTGCTGTTGTTCTTCTTTTTTTGTTTTTTTGTTTTTTTCGGTCCTTCGGTCGAAATGGTGCTTTGGGTTGATGGTGGTAAACCCCTGCATCGAACACGGGGATTTCACACTCGGTGACCACGTTGTCAACCAGCAGCGATGGGTTGATGCTACACTCTTGCCCTGCCAAGTATCCTGACCCATCAAAACCTGTCGTTTTTTTCAGGACCAAAACACCCCTGCTATGAAAAACAGATTCAAACCCTTGTTTATTGGAGGGTCTAATGATCCTGGCATAGTGGCATAGATCTTGCGAATATTTGTGATAAGGTAAGGCTTGCTGAAGTTATCATAGCAGGCAGTCGGTTGCCAATGGAGCCAACTCTACCTTGGAGTTGTATACATCCCGAACATTTCTTGTTATGACTTTTTACTTGGTTGTAAACAAAGTAATTTCGTCATTTTTCATCCTGAATTGAACCTGACTAGCCTTCTGTAGTCTCTGGTCCCTTCTCTCAAGATAGAGTTTCTATTCCACAGGCACCGCTGGATTGGTAAGTGGTGGCTTTGTTGGACATGGCTATGTTACTTGGCTGGTGGATTAGTGGCTTTGTGGCTGGTTCTTAGGGGAAGAAAAGCTACCATCAAGCTGCAGCAATCTATGGGAATGGGGTGGGATTGGATGGAGCTTCATGGATGTTGATGGAGCTTCATGGATGGAGGGTGCTAGCTTTCAAGCTCCCAGCAGCTTTGGATTTTTCCAGCAGCTTTGGATTTTTGGGTTTCAGAAACTATCTAGTTCAAGGGAATCTTCCCTTGTGTTCAAACACCAGGAGATCGTGCGAAAACACCCGGGCTTCAAATATTTTGGGTCCCAAGAAGTTGGAGCCGTTTTTTCAGGTCCCAGGTCTTTTTAACAGGATTTTCAAACCCCTTACCAACACCTCCAACTTTTTCCCCCCAAAATCAAAAATCCCAACAACCAAAAAAAGATGACAGTAAGGCCCATCGACTCTTAAATTCCAGCGTTTGGCGGGCTGGAAGCTCAGTTCGAGCGAACGTCCCCGTGCGACACCTCTCGGACGGTCGGTCCGTCACCGTGAAACCCGTGGCGTGGGGTTTTTAAAGGGACGAATGTTTTTGAGGCCACCCAAGTCTCCGGCAGTTCCCGTGGCATTGGATGGCTGGGAGACTCAGGGGTTTCAGAGATGTGTGTGTTTTTTTTTTGCTTTTTTTCTGTTTCGACTTGGGTGAAACTGTGGGTTTTTTTTGTCCCAAAAAAAACATGGTTAACGCCGTGAAAGGTGTGAAAACCCCCCCGCTTTGGTAGGAATTCCAAGAGGCATATCCGACTTGAAGAGGGAAGCAAAAAATGGGCTTTGCTAGGTTTTGGAGCACCTTTCAAAACTCATCTTGCTTGGTTGGTAGTCTTGTGAACCCGCAAACTCCACAGACTCCAAAAAACAAGGATGCAGGGAAGGTTCTCACCTACAGACCATGGTTTGTTTTTCTTTTGTTTTTGGGGTTTGATTTGATTTTTTTTTGATTCTGGGGTCTGTTTTTTTTTTGAGTCTTATTTGAGTTTTGAATTAATTTACAGGACTACCTTCTGTGTGGGTGTACGTTTTCACAATGGTAGTCAAATTCGTAGCAGCATCTTGTTGTAAAAAGCCGTTGGCAAGAGCGCACGTACATTGCATCATACAATTGGAGGCGGCCAAGGGAAGCATGCGTTTTTTTTTGACACCCATTGTGTATACATTCTGTTGATGGAAGAAATCCTGCATCCACCTGGAATGTATAAAACTTTGTGAATACTGGGATAAACTACCTATCAACTGGTGCAAGACTTCATCCATCAACAGTATCATCAGTATCATCTATTCTCCGCATGCTACCTGCTACATAGAGACAATTCACAGCACATTTCTATCATGATACCCTCCCAGAAACTAACAGTTCGCACCTGAAAATAGGCCGACACCCAAAAGGATCGTCTTCCAACCATCAATTTTCAGGTGCTTAGGGAGGATAGGTTCCTTTGTTATTTTCAGCTGTCCGCATGGTGTTTTCTCCACCAGGGCACGCTTCAGGGCTCGTGGCGATGGCACCGGCGGCACACATTGAAGGCGCATTGAAGTCCACGTTGAGCTGAAGTCCAAGACCCACCTGAAGTGAAAAACATCGAGTTTTCCCTTGAAAAGTTACAAAGGGCCCCATTCCAGGAAAGGCTTGGAAGACATCTCAACCATCCATGAAATCAGGGGCGAGCTTTTTTGAACTTCGGGGGGTGGATTTTCATGAATCACATATCATCTCCTGCTGACACATACAAAAAATTCCTCCTGCATTACTATGATCAGCCTCTTCATCACCATACTTTCCATTGTTATCACCATTTTCACCATGTCATTCTCGATTCATTGTAGTCCATGGGAAGGATGCTATGCAGCTATGCTATACTGGCTGAACAGGGGGTCCCCAGGCAAGGAAGTTCTACAGTAGTTGAAAGATGGCATGAAAAGGATGATTCCTGAGATGTATATCCGACCTGGGGTGTCATGAAAAGGTAAGAGTAAATTGATAGATTAACAGAGAAATCTACTAAATGAAGAAACAATACTCTGTTTTCAAGTTCTACTCGTATCAAATTTCCTCCAAGAAACTCTGTATTTTGACATCTCAAATCCGTGGACTTCCTGTTTTTCCATGTAGAGCTGTGAGGGCTTTACGGGTGGAGTGGTGGGGATGCGGATCTGTTGGGTATGAAAAACTGAGTTTTGAGTAGTGAGGTCATGACTTAAATTGAGGTTGAAAGCCATGTTGAGTTTCAACTCAAAAAAAAATTGGGTTTCTTCAAAGCAATTTTTGTTCAATCAAATAACTTGGCATTCAGAAGGTCTGCATTGTTGCCCTTTGCAGCTATGTGGCGCTCTACATGCTTCAATTTGCTGGTGACCTCTTTTAGAAGCGCAAGACGCCAGAGCATCTTTATGAATATCTTCAGAGGGTAGGGACATTCAGAAGTAAGCGTTGGACTTTGCACGTTTGTTTGACATTGCCCTAATCTGGCTGGCCCGAAAAGTAGGTAATGAGGGAAGTTTCATCCCCATCATAACCATGTATGGTTTCATTCCCTCATTCGTTACCAAGGGCCACCCAGCAATTCAGACATCTTGAGCCAAACACTCCTATCCATGACGTGTACACCATGTGACTTGAGGATTCTTTTCAATGAGATTTTCAACCTTTGAAACTTTCTACAGCATTAATGTTCATATCGGAAATCTGGAGAAGCAACTACAGGGCCTCTTTTTCATTTGAGGTGTAGATTGCCAGGTTTTGTCCATCCAGTGTATGTGATTCTGTATACCTGGCGAACGGTTCAACGCTTCAGTCTCAGAGGTTACCAGTCATTCAGCAAGTGTCTGATGTCTGACTCGTGAAATTGCGACCGACTGTCGGTCGGCTTCACATTGATGCAGCAAGACCCAGAAGCCCTGAGGGTGATAGAAGGATATTTTTTTTCGTGTGATGATGGTTTTTACATTTCAGCATTTTTTAGTGGAAGATTGCCATGGACTTATCGAGTCAGACTTCACCAAAGTCCTCAGTGTACAGACCCGCCAGTTTTCGATCTTGCAGCCGTCAGTCCTAGAAAGGCGCCAGCTTGCTCGGTGCTTGAACGCTCACATCCATCGAGGGATGGGTGAATGATGGGATGTAGTCCTGGAAGCCTCTTTGAAGCTTCAGCTATTGAAGTTGAGTCAGATGAATTTTTTAGGGGATGATACACATTTTGAATAAGCGAGTTACAACCTACAATTGTGTTTCTTGTTTCCATTTGCAGGGGTTTATTGGGTGGCCCTTAGTTCAGGGAATGAAGGAATCAAACCATAGATATGCTGATGATGGGGATGGAAACTTCCCTCATTCCCTACTTTTTGGGCCAGGCAGATGAGGATTCAACCCTGCAGGTAGTTTTAGATGCAACCATCCTGACACGTTGGCAGGCCAACTTTTGAATCACAGGCATCACCAAGAGGTTATGGGACTGGTATTCCTTGCGGCGTTCGAACCATGCTGGCATGAATAGAGAGAGCAGGGAGCAGTGTTTTGAACATTCTGTTGTTCATTCACATTCTTCAACCTCTGTTGTTGCAAACCTCACTTCATTTAGAGTCGTGACATTTTCATTTTTCCGTTCACTTTTTCTTTTTTTTGGCTGCTTTTTGGCAATTTTGGCTGTGCCATCATGCAATTTTAGGGCAAAAAGCATGGACAAAAAAGATGGTTTGCCAGTGATTTGTAGAGTTTTTTGATTCCTGCTGGATCCTGCTCTCATGGTTGGTCCGGTGGCCGACATCCTGGCAGCTTTTGCTTGCCCGAAAAATTCGGAGTGTTTGGAGGTGATCAATATATAAATTTTCCCCCAGAAAGATGGGATGTTTTTTTTTTGAGACCAAACAAAACGATGGGTTTTTATGTTTTGGAAAATGTAACTCCTGTCAAATTTTTGGGTCCGTCATTTTGGGTATCTATGTTTATTTCAGGTGAGGGTGAAACAACTCCCATTGTTTTCCTATCGTAGGGATGGTCATCAACCGTATAGCAGGGGTTTAGATAACCATTATAAGGATTCCCTATTAAAGGTGGGATGAGTTTATCCCCAATACAAGGAGTTTAGGAAACACCTTTGATTCTTTGACGTTTAGGAAGCTTTATGCCTGGCAATTAGGAAATTTGCATGAAACACTTCAAAATTACGTTGATGTACCCATTGTGTTTGGATTCCGGAAGGGTCGTTTGGTCATGGTCATAGAACCCATGACCATTCCTATCTTCCGAGACTTACCCTTGATACAGTATCCCATTTGTTGGAGGTGTTTTTGCCATCCATCAGTTTAATCTTTAGCTTCAACTTTCTCCCATCCTGAGTTTGAAGGATTTTTGTTGTCCAACATATGTTGAAGATAATCCGATCCAAGATGAGTTTTCGACTTTAAGATACGGAATCTTCTATGCAACAAAAAAATCCCATGACTTTCATCTATCTCATGGCAAGGCAGGATGTTGACCGCTATGCCTTGTTTTGTCCAACAAAAAGCAGTGCCTTCCTTGGTCAGCGGATCAAGCTTGGCAGTCCAGAAAATGATGGGGAAAAATGCTCATGTGTTTTCTTTGTGGATGACTAATGCAGATGTGTTTTTTTTCTCCAAATCCGAGTCGCGCCGATGATAAGTTATAGCTGTCAACAGCTTGCGAAGAAACTGCACCATTTTTTTTGGGTGTGTTTTGCAATTTGTTTTTGTGCGCAGACCCGCTGGGGTGGATGATTCTTTGTTGATATGAAAGAGATAGAGAAATGCCAGGGCCCCTCCCGAAGCTTAACAGCGAGTTTTCCCCTGAAAAGTGACCGAAACCCAATAGCAAGCCGGATCGTCTTCCTTTCCCACCATTTTTCAGGGGTAAACTCGCTGTTAAACTTTGGGGTATCACCTTTCATAGCTTCCCATACAAGGTGGGCCCATGGGGTTATAATCCCTATAAATGACCGCTTTTTTGCTGGGTTTGCCTGGGGTTATTTGACCCTACCTTTTAGGAGTTTAATAACTATAACCCTACTTATAACTGGTAGCTGGGCCCGACGATCTGATCCCTTCAGGATCGTTGTCCCAACATGCTTTTGCACAAACCCCTGAACCACCGGTGCTGATTTTCGCCGATTTTGATTTCAAGAAACAAAGATTTGGATCACGATGTCACAACAAAGGAATTCTTTCCCACACTGCATGTCCACACATTATCCAAATAGAAATGGCAGGATGAGTCCATCATAATGAATATAAAAAAACGTTCTTTGCATCACAAATCTCCACCTCAAAACTGATATTTTAAGTCCAGGACTCAGTCACCATTGTGTTTTCACTTAGCCATGGCGGCCATGGCTCAAAATCATTAACACAACGAGCATGGCAAAGCGGCTCCGGGTGAAGGTCTTACCCTTTCGGCTCTACCAGTTGACCTTTCCGGGAATGGAATGATTGATGGATGATGGTTTCAGATGGGACGGTGGGACATGGTGAAACAATTTTTTAACGAGCTCATGTATATGTGGAATCATCTTAGTAAAAGCAAACATAAGTCATCATTGAGTTTTTAACATGATATTATAAGTTAGAGATTGGATTTGATGGGTTTTTACGCTGTTTTTTTTTTTCGTTTAATTTAACACGTTGCCAGCATCTTTCCATGTTTCCTTTGTTGCTTCGGTGCCCCCAACGGGCAGGAACCCACCGATGAGTGTGAATACGAGGTTCGGCAGGGCCCGCCAAAACCTTGGGTATTTAGGGGATGAAATCTTTACCCAATTATATGGGGATTCTTTCATACAGCATTGAAAAGGATCCCGGAACCGAAAAAACAACCAGGATTTCATGGATTTCGTAAGGGACCCCATTTTTTTTTTGTGGCTCTTGTGTTTGGAGTCTGATTTGTCAGAGTCAATCGAGACGCTTTGGATTCGTTGCAGTGTCTTTTTCTTCGATTCACCCTGCCGGTGTGCTGGTGATAGGAATACGTCCTTTTTAACAGCTGAGACGCAAGAACAAAATCTAGGTGGTGGTTTCAAACATTCTTTAGTTTTACCCCTTCCTAGGGAAATGATCGAATTTGACTATATGGATTGGTTCAACCACCAGAAATTATTGAATCTTTACCAACAAAGCCCAGTAAACACAATCCATCCATATCCATATGCTCACCCCAATGAAGCTTCTTCCCCGATGAAGCTTCAGGTGGGCCAACGAGTCATCTTCACACCCGCACGAGGCTTCCTGGTTTCCAGGATGAGGGCCAACAATTCTTACGAACGTTCTGAGGATTATGGAGGCATCAGTTTTTGGTAGAGAATGGTATTATGGTATTATTATCACCCCGAGATCACATCAAAGTTTATGTTTTTATTATCACCCCATTTTTTTGCCCCAAGTTGAGTGAGATACATCCGTAGTTTTTAACGGTGGAACATCAGATACCTTCCCTGTTTGAAGGGAAATCGGACATGATTTGTTCGCTTTTTCGGAAGTTTTTCGTCCTTTTGGGAAAAAAAACCTTTGAGCTTCTAAGATCTTCTCCATTTCTCAACCCTCCTTAGCATGGGTGTCTGCTGTTGGCCTTTATGGGTTTTTAGCCCAGGTCCTTCGCGTTTGTGCACGGTCTCCTCGGTCAAGGAGACGGATGGACGTTGTCTGATCGGTGACGTGGCGGCGAACGCTGGCATTGTTGGGGAAGGGAACGCTTGGACGGATGGGAAAGCTGGCTTTGATTAGCCGGTATGGTGGAGGTGATGGTGATGGTGATGACGATGTTGAAAACGAAGACTAAGACCAAGAAGAAAATGATGAAGAAGAAGACAAAGAAAAAGAAGACGAACATAGGACTATGCCAGTGATTTTGTGCAAGTTTTGTTGCAGTCTCTACGGCATCAGTTGGCTAACTTCTGAACCATGGACTTAGCTAATCAGAACCGTGAAACCAAGCAGACACGTGCGGGTAAGTTGGCTCATGCCGTCATCTATTCGCTGATTGCAAAAAGTATTTTTTGCTTCAATGCTTGTGGATATCCGTGTGGGAAAAACTCATCTTTTCTTTTTAAAATGATGTTGGATACCCAATGATTCTCAAGGTGATGTTGCTTTACATTTGCAAAGATGCAGATTATGTTTGGCTCACCATTTTAGAGAGTTCCTCTCCCGAACCAAGCAACACTTCATCCAAGGATATGACATGGAGGTGCACTCAACAGGGACATTCGAAAACAATAAACCAACTTCTTCTTCACATGTTTTCACAGGATATTGCCCCTGTCCTTGCATCAGCATCTTCCATCTTGTCAAGGTCTGGAAGCTGACCAAAAGGAAAACAACTTTCAAGGCACAGGGACTTTTTGTTTTTGTTCCGCAACAAGAGTAGCTATGGTTGTGTGTTTGTTTTTATTTGGAAGCAAAGGAATTAGTTTGTGATCCTGATTTCTATATATTTGTGTTGTGTTTGTGTAAAAATGGATGGAATTGGAATACGATCGTTTCCCAAATTGGGGCGTTTTTTTCGCCTACTTTCAGGTGCAAACTTGCTGTTAGTTTCAGTGAATGTACCCTCCCTGAAACTAACAGTTCGCGCCTGAATTCTAGACCCCTGGAAGTTTGGAGATTCCGAACTTGGAAACCACCATTTTTCAGGTGCAAACTTGCTGTTAGTTTCAGTGAATGTATCTGCTGCAGTTGGAGGATGGGACCGGAGCTTCCTAAAGAATTGATCCGAAATTCCCACGTAGGAGATCCAATGCCAAAAAATGGGGGAGTGAACTCTGAAAAAACAACTTTTGGGGGTAAATGATATTTCAAATGATTTGTATACTGTATACTGTATACTTGAAACAAAGGGGAGCCAAATCCATAATTTCAGTTTTTTTCAACTTTTTAATGTAAGACTCTTGGTGTTGACATCCTTGTGATCTGAGACGTTTCTGACTTCCAGTCGATTTTTCCATTCATGAGCACCACCCCTATGGCCCTATGGCATCTAAGAGAGGCGGCATGTTGAACGAAAAAAGTTGGACTCAGCTGTTTTACTCTTCCAAGCATCGATTTTTTTGGGAGGTCAATCATTTGATTGATTTTTTTTGTAGAAGGATATTTTTTTTTCCGGTATCGCAGTTTTTCTTTGAAGATTATACTGTATATACACACTTCCCCAATTTTTTTCTCCATTTAAGCATACATAAAAGATGATCACTGATCAAATTCTTCGGCTTTTCTCCGAAAAAAAAACGGGGTTAAAGATTTGGTTGAACGGAGAACTCATGGCTCGGAGAACTCAAGTCCTCAGGCATCCCAGGGTCGGTCTTCTCGAGTAGTGGTGGCTTGAAAAAGGCAGGGCTTAAAATTGGGAACCGGTGGAAGAAATCCCAAGGCCAACCCCACCTAAAACCTGTTGTAAATAATGGGATAAACTACCAACCTCAACTGGTAAACCACCTTAAAACCCTGGTTTACAACCTTTTGGATGTATAAACCTTGGTAGATAATGGGACATTTACCATATATACCCAATATAAACTGTTTGATCACCGGATTTCTGAACCATCAACCGGTGGGGATGGAAGAGCTATTCTGAACGGTGCTGAGTTGAGGTTATGGCTGGAGCTTGAGACCAGGTACTGGTTGTAGAAATCCCATCATTTGTTGCGGTTCCACAACAGAGGTGAGTATAGAATGTATGTAAAAATACAGAAACTGGATTATGCAAAGGAAGGGACTCAGGATATATACCTTGATAAATGAAACTCAGATTATATATACATATTGACACTCTCTCTCTCTCTCTAAATGTATGTATATATACATTGTATGCAGTATATACATGTGCACACACACAATATTTCATCTATTTTTTGGCCATTCATAGACTCACTAACAGGTCTCGTTGCCACAAGACAAAGCTGTTCTACGACGACTCCTTCAAGGTATCGAGGCTGCCGCTGGTTTGGTGGGGCAGGTTGGTAGGGACCCCGAAATTGGGATTCCTTGACACCAAAATGAAATGACAAGATGTAAGGCTTCCATGACTGAAACCAGAACTTAAAATCACTTTTATCATATTGTATGAGATTATCATTTGATAATCATCCAAGTTGTTTTGCCTTGATCATCCATTTCAGTTTTGTCATAATTTTTCTATGTACCTGAGATGATGGTCGGGAAAATTGGGGTTAAACGTCGGAGGCCAAGAGTGAAAGAGATGCCTTGCGCTTCTCCTCCAAACAACGTCATGCCTTGGAAAGCTTATCTCCGAGCCCTACACCACCAGGTGACCAGATTTTCGGGAGGGACCGAGGTGAGGTGAGATGTTTGCTTTGGTGAAAAGATGGAAAGACTGCGGGTTACCTCGGGGGTTTACATCCCACATCCCTGGATGGTGAAATTTTTGATGGTCATCCGTACCAACCCCGCAGAAGTGTATGAAAAGATGTGTTCTTATGGGGTACAAGCCAGCAGCAAGTGAACGGCGTTTTTGACGTCGACCAACCGTTTTGGAGGCCCTCGGTCCCGGCGGTCGCAGTCCGTGGAACGGTCCCTTGGCGACTCCAGGAATTCACATCCCGGATGAGATGCATCCTCGTTTACATCTCCATACCCTTGTAGGAACACGATGTAGCACTATACAGGTATAGGGTATACGGATTTCATGTATATATGCATCTATACAGAAACATGCATGTATATGTAAATTTTACACATATATATATATACACACACATACTCTTGTAACATTAGTACATAGACCTGAGAAACCACTCCTAGCCATGTCCTTCCTCCGCAGTCCATTAAGGACAGTCGACACACCGTGGGCCATGGTGCTTGAACATTTGGCGGCAGGTGCTTCGGCTCCGACCGTGGCAATGATGGGAAGTTGAAGTCACAAGGATCAATGCATGTCACACAAATCGTGCCGATTTTGGCCTCAAGTTTTCAAGGTTTTGGTTTTCGGGCCCGAAGTATGTTGAAATCAACCCGAGTGAAGGAAGAACCATGTTTGAGCGCGCCATGGTGTTGATATCAACATGTGGCAAATTGAAAGACAATTGAATCAGTTCATTCTTTCGTTGCCATGGAAACGAATTCATGGAAGCTGTGATGCTTTTACGCCGGTCTACATCATGCAACATGCCTTGTCCATGGAAAATTAACAGAGACTCCAACCATTTAGAACATGTTTTGGAATTCATACGCTTGCTGGTGGGAACTTTGGTGTTGCCATCACCAATCTAAAAATAGCAAGGACGACTGGAAGTACATGATATCTGGTTGCGACTTAAGTCTTTGACCACAAAATTGATGCTTAGCATTTTAAACATGACCATTTTGGTGGTTACCATTTGGTACCCAAATTTTGTGCCATGACCTCTAGAGAATTTTTTAACAGAAAACCCTGGTCGTTCTTAGCTTTAGGAGTCCTAAAGTGACCGAACATCCGCCGAGCTTCCAAACCTCTGGCGTTCAGAAAACCAGGGTCTAACTGGCTGATGATCGTGGCGGCCACGTATGAGTCGGTATATTTCAACAAATTCTCACAATATCTCAATTTTACTTTGGTGAGTCGTGGCCGCCAGCCCCAATGGTTTCAAGAAGACCAATCTACCAATAATCACATGTTGGTTTTTGTAAATCCTTTGCCATAAAAACGGTTCCTTCCCGGCACGGCTTTCAGGACATTTGACCTATGAAGATGCTCAAATGGTGTTTCAGCTCTTTGGCCGTGATGATAAACGGGCACTGGTTTGATAGGACAACTCTCGCAGAGTTTAGAGGGGGATTTTGTAAACATTTGGTACAAAAGTTGCTACTTTGATATCGTGAAATGATTTCCAGATAGATGGTTGGAGAAACATCTGAATCTATCCAGTTGATATTGTGGAAATTGTAAACGTATATGTAGATTTTAGATATACCATCGATTACTTGGTGTGTTATCCAAGCATTTTGACAGAATGGGCCAGGCATTTGTGGTCCATTCACTCAGGTTTTAAGGAAAACTAGGACCTTGGATGACCACCAACCCTTGTGTGTTGAGGGTTGCCAATCCAATCCCAAACATGCCTCAAACATGATAGAAATATCAACACATACCACCAAACATGATGAATTATGACCATTTCACATCATCAAAAATCATACTTCGAAATTTGGATCCCCAAAAAGGATCCAAAACATACACAATTTTCAAGTACTGTATTACTTGCAACTAAAATGAGAATCATCTGGTATCCGAAATGTGATCCTTAAATACACTTCAGGTATCATCCAAATGGCTGTATATTGCTGTATCCTGAACACTTCCTGGGCACCTGCGCACCGCATCTTTAACTCACTTCTGAGGCGTTGTTGCGATGGTGAGGATCCATTGCCTTGCAGCTTGCTGGTGGCTTTGGCCAATGCTGCCACGGACGGATACCCTCCGAGGGTTTGAGAGACTGAGATGGTCCATTTGTTGTGGCATGTTGTGGAACTCTCCGAGTTCTTTCTGTTTGATTTTCATGGCAAATTTCTACACCAAAAAAAAATCGTAGCGTTTCTCATCATTTCGGAACGTCATTTCTGGGAACTTTTCGGCATTTTGGTGTTTCAAAGCTTTTTTGAAGCCAATTCAGTGCCTTGCATAAACACTAGATTTTAAGTCCAGCTTTTTTGTTAATGTCTTTCAGACACACACACACACACACACTCCCATGATATCTCCCATGGCGATCGCGCTCAAAGTACTGATTTAACGGAATCCAAATGTCGAATCAAACATCGTTTGGGCAGCTTGGAAAAGACATCCTGTCTTTGGTTGATGCTGCAACTGAGAACTGGGCTGAAACCGACGATTTACATGAGAAGGCGACGCAAGGCCTGGTGTTCATGGGAGAACATCTGGAAAAGCAGGAGAAGAAGAGCTGGATCGTCAGAAGAAGATTCAATGAATGCAGCTGGCGTTGTGGAAACCTACTGGCCTTGGTCCTCACTGCTAAAGGCCGCTGGCGACAGGCAGAGATACTTCTGAGAGGACTTTGGCATTTAGCCCACTTGACATTGCCCGAAAAAAATCGAGACGTCTTACAAAGCATTAAGAATTTGACAAAAGTGCTCGAACGGAATGAGAACTTGGAAGAAGCCGAGAAAATGCATAGGACGGCTGTGGCCATTTGTGTGAGATGTTTTAAAAAAGATCACACCTACACTCTGAATGGCCGAAACAACCTTGCGATTGTTCTAAAGAAACAAGGCAGGTGGCAGGAAGCTGAGCAGATGCACAGAGAAGTGCTGGAAGTCAGGCGCCGAGTTCTTGGAGAGAATCATGAGGACACCCAGAGGAGCAGAAACAACCTTGCAAGTGTCCTCCGAGAGCAAGGCAAGTGGCAAGAAGTTGAGGACATGTATCGTGAACTGCTGGAAGTCAGACGTCGAGATCTTTCAGAGGATCATCGAGACATCCTGAGCATTAGGCACAACCTTGCAAGTGTCCTCCAAGAGGGGGGCAAGTGGCAGGAAGCCGAACAAATGAGAAGAGAAGTGATGGAAGTCCGGCGTCAAAATGCCTTTGCAGCCAAATGGTTCAAAGGACAAGGGGAAGCAAAGAATGCACACGTGATGATCAACTAGGCCCTAGGCTGACTGGGGTGGTCACCCCACTTTCACTTGACGAATGCACGGTCAGAGTCAGACTCTGTGTGAGAGGACCAGGAGCCAAGCCGGACATAGAGATTAAAGGTGACTATAGTCACTGGTCATTGTGTTCAGACGTTCTAGTGGAAATGAAGGCTACAAATGCCTTGAGCAGAGACTCTCTTGCCCTTACATCAATGTCAGAGCAATAACAGAAGTCAAAGTGTCTAAATGACTCGATCTGCCGCGTGCAGTCAAAAGTCAATTGCATCGATCTGATGAACATGGGCTGAATTAGACAGCTTAACTGATGAGGTGTTGAATTTATGTCAGGCAGTGTGGTTTGGAGTCTAGAATCTCCAAAGGGATCAACGATATACAGAGACACAATGGCGGCTGCGAATTAGGGAATTTTGCCCTAGTTTGCAAGTTTGCCACCACACTTTCTGTCACCATGGGTTGATATTTCAATAATCCAGTTGTTGAGGTAACCAAGGACTTGGTTTGCCATATCACACTGAGGTTTTTCTTCTTTTCCCAAGATGCAATCGTGGGTTTTTGAAATGGATTAAGTTTAGGAAATCGTTTTCATCTAAAAGAAAAACACAAAATCTGGGTGGTGGTTTCAAATATTTTCTATTTTCACCCCTATTTGGGGAAGATTCCCATTTTGACTCATAGTTTTTCAAAGGGGTTGGTTCAAGCACCAACTAGAAATGCTGGGTGACGATTGCATGGCATCATTGCCATTCTGGGGGGGCACTGGTTGCTCCCGCAGGATCGGATTCGAAAAGAGGCCACACTGTTGCAGTTAGCTTCACCCGTTGAAGGGCGCCTGGTACTATTGGGAGATACTCATGGTACCTCAGTCCGTGAAGGTGACTTTTTTTTTTGAGAAGCTAAAGTGGATGATGAGGATGATGATGATGAGGATGATGATGATGATGATGATGATGATGATGATGATGATGTTGTTGTTGTTGTGGTTGTTGTTGATGATGATGATGCTGATGGTGATCATGATGATGATGATGATGATGATGATGATGATGATGATGATGATGTACATCAAGCTTACAAGTGATTTGCCTGATCAAGTAAGAGCATTGTGGTTGATGCACAGAAACTTGACCAAGGTCACTGGAAGGACGTGGTGCACATTTGGAAAGCTGAACCTGGACAGATGAATAGAGAAAGAGGAGACTTTTGAAAGTTTGACAAAGAAGGTACATTTGATCATCTTCCACATTTTGCATCATGACTTTTGGGCATAAGTGGTATGTGACAGTCGAAATGGATTTATTGTCAGTAGCTGAGTATGCCTGGGCCTATTGAAAAACACCTACCTTCTTCCGGGTTTTTGGTACTGTCGTACTAAGGAAGGACTACCCAGCAAGAATTTGGTGTACGTCTTCAACGGCGACATTTGTGTGCCTTACTCTTCATTGTGGTTTTGTAAAATTCAGAGATGATTCAGTCTTCCAAAGGTCTAGTCACAGTCGGTTGAAAATCCTTTAAACAATTAAAGGGATGGATGAACAATACTACTCCCTAAGAAGAAACTCACATTGACTGCAAGAATTTCCGGCCACTTGCAACTATGATGGATCTTTGAATCTAGGGAGTTTATATGCTTATACTATATAACATAAGTGCCAAAAATTTTTGGTGCTAGGATATCTCTGGACTTTGCTGCTGTTTTTCTTGGACTTCACAAGCTTCAAATAAAACATTGTCAACGAAGCACTTTCGTTGATACCCCTGTTTTTTCATACCCTTTGAAACCGAGTAAACAGAGAGATCCTTCCGTTTAATACCCCATCGTTTAATTCAGGTTAAATTCCCTAATACCCAATTTTCCGTTTGGTACAGAAAGTGTTGTTAAACAGAGGGTACTGTTTAGTAGGTATTAAACACAATTGGCCGGAGGCGCTTGTTGAATACGTAAAAGAAATTCATGGCCTTGTCAGTCAAATTTTAGCCTTTAAAGCATTCAAAACATGTCCTTGTGAGGTTTTTTGAAAGAAGAGAACTGCTATGAATCATATGAAACTCATGGAAAAAACCCACACATCAAATACCCTCCTGAAAAGTAACATATCCCTTCCCAAAGCTACTTTTGAGTCGATGATTTTTTCCTTTTCCAATTGTGGGATATGTGAATTTTTCCTAGCTGTTTAGCCCCTCTTTTTTAAGGGAATATACCGTACTAAATTCCCACGTGATATAAGGGCCCCCAAAACCCAACAGGGCCCCCCGCAGATGCAGATTCCGGATAGGACCGTGGTGACTCTGAAGGCCGTGGTGGGCAGCGTGCCCTTCAAATCTGGGCATCGGTTCCATGGCAGATTTCAAATGGGTATAGTTGTTTTCTGGTTGGTTCGGGGTTGGGTGTCACCATAGGAGCGAATCTTAGGAGGTTTTTTTCACCCTGAAAAACATGGGTTAGGGAAAGGAAGGTCACGATCGATCCGGCTTCCACTATCGAGTTTTTTTGGTAACTTTTCAAGGGTTTCAACTCGCTGTTCAACTTCAGGGGGGGTCATTTTTCTTATAGATCTCTAGGTGGTGGTTTGTTAAAACGATTTTCTTGGTGTTTTTTTGCACCCCAAGACCTTGGAGGGTTGCTGGTCCGAAATTTGGACCATACTTTTGAAACAGTTGGGTGGTGAAAAACCCGTAGTTGTTTAGGGTATGTAGGGAACTATACGATCCGATGGTATGTGGGGATTATAAACCATGAAATAAGGATCGGGACGATTAAACAATTAGTTTTTCATGGAAAGTAAGGCCGTTTTTTTTTTGTGGCTCAAATGGGTTAGTTGTGGTTGGTTGGGTTCCTGACTGCTTACATTGAGGTGTACCAAGTTACCCAAATCCTCATGGATATGGGCCTTGATCAACTGCTAAATCACTTTTTTTTGGGTATCCCCCAAGTTGAAAATCCTGGAAGACTTGTTTCGAAGTTGCAGTTCTTGTACATTCAATGCTGGGACTAGACAAATAGAAGACATGACTCTAGTATTTACAGTACATGTATTTACCTTGCCATTGGAAAAAAATCCATCGTTTTTTGTAGAACAGGCCTCCTGGCTGCTGTCCGAAAACAAAATCCAAGCATTTCTTGGTTTTTTCGCTCCTGTAGGAGTGTAGAGCTCCGCATGGTTTTTTTGGTTTGTGGGTTAGGACCTAAGCCACCAACCGGCCCAGCATGGGGGATCCCATCACCCGTCGTCACCGTGGCATCACCCGTTTCAAGGTGCTAGCCTTCAAAATCGCCATGCCCGACAGCATTTTTGTTCTCAGAGGTTTGGGGAAATGTTCAGATCTTTTTTTTTGGGCTGATTTTTTTTGGTAGGTTTCCAAAGAGGCAACATGATGGTTAAATTATATGTAGGTTATATATGTAGGTTATATTGGATGTTTCCGAAAATAGTGGGTTTTCCACCCAAATCATCCATTAAAAAATAGGGTTTTCCATTATTATAAACCATCCATTTTGGGGGTTTTCCCCCTATTTTTGGAAACACCCTTTTGTACCTAGGTTTTTGGGCTGATTTTTTGGTAGGTTTCAAAAAGGCTCACCAAAAAGAGATGTTATAAGAAAACACCAACAAAAAACTAACGGCAAGGAAACCTGAAAATGGGGGGAAATTCTTATTGGAAACTCATCATTTATGGGAGATTTTTTTGATATGTTAGTTGTCCTTGGTGTAATATGTCAGTCATCAGAGGCCCTTGAGAGATTTTGCTGGAAAGAAATCATTGGAGATACATTACCTGGGCTTAGTCTTGTGATATCCTTTTTTGAGGGAAACGATCCCATTTTTTTATTTCACCCTTGTCAACTTGTGTTTGAAACTTTCACAACTTCATTGCAGATAAAAAAGCTTCTGTAGCCCTGCTGTTGCCCTGCTGGTTGTTTATACCTGTGTTCAGATTCTATGCAAAAGAGGTTTGCCACAAGATCCCTGCCGATACTCCTACTTCTCCGCCTCATCCTGAACCTCATCGCTATGAACATCGTCATCATCATCATCATCATCATCATCATCATCATCACCACGTTTTATCATCGATTTTGAGCTTTGAATCTTCCATCCCCAGCAATGTTGGTACATTTCCAAAAAAAGCCAATCCATCAAGTCAAAAAGGGCTCCCGGGCTCCACTGCTCCACTCAGTGGTTTCCAACTGCCACAGACAGGAAACCATGAAGATCGAGATTATTGGCCACAGTGTCTTGGCAGTATTGGCCGCAGTGTGAAATGAAACGCCAAATTGAGGTTGAAACCTTTTGGAAGTAAACGTTTGAGACTCCAATTCCCAAAGCTACTCTGACTTTGGCTGAATTCCCAGCCAGTTTTTTCAAAATAAAGGGTAACCTTAAAAAAGGGGGTTGTTATCAACAGGGTATGTTTTTATGCATTATAGATTTGAAGTTGTTATTATATACATGTTTTTTTTTCCATAATGTATGGCTATTTCCGGCCCTAGGTATGGTGCTCAAGGCTTCAGTGGAGAAATTGAGGCCAAGTACGTGGCCCGCGAACGTGCAGAGGTGCCGTTGTGGGGGAAATGGAGACACAAAGTTGCTGTTGTGTGGAAATATACAGGTGGACATTGAAGCTGAACTATGGAAATTGAAGATGATGCATTTTTGTTGGACACATGTGTGTTCTAAGGGGCTCATTTTCAGCTTCCATGTTAAACTTCAGGAGTGTAGCACTTTCCCTCTCCCTCTCCCTCTGTGTTTTTAGTGTCGCATACGCATGTACGTTTGTTGATTGTAGGGCTGGCTGCCAGACCGATACCCTCTGACATGTTGCCAAGATTATGCAACATTTGAAGACTTTTGAAAGATGGCCCAAATTGCCCATCAAAAAAGAGGTCGGAAAGGGGCTCATGATACTTTCGTTGAACCTCTACATAGTACTTGTATGATACTATGTACACGTATATAATGGAAATTCATATGCCTTTGATTTCTTTTTGTGAAATTCCCACAGGGCAACTGCTCTGGTGTCCAGGTCGATGATCTTTTAGATGCCTTTGGGGAGTTGTGTGATCAGTTACCATTGGCTGCTGTGATCCATGAGACCTGTGGCTTTGCGCAAAAGATGGAGGGAAGGATTTCGGGGTAAAAGCAGCTGTTGGCGTCTTGTAGAAGATGCTTGGAGATGCCCCATTGATCAAGGAACTGAGAGAATAGGTAACCAGGTACAATCAAAATGTGGAATTTGAATTTTTGCCTGTTTTTGGCATTGTGTGTTGGCTGTTGACGAGTGGTTTGTATTCCAAGAGGATTTGGGGATCACAGTCTTTTAAATTGGTGCAGCGTCGACCTGCAATCATGACCCTGGTAAAAGACAATCCTACATAGTTCAACCATTCATCCCTTACTGTACCCCCCAAAAAACCAACATGACAACGGAAAATCCAGCATTTCAAGATGTATTTCCTATTGAACATGGGGATGTTCCAGCGATCGTCATGTTAGTTTTCGGGGGGGTTGTAACTCTGGAAAACTCACTGATGCTTGCTTCATCTGAAACTCTTTTTAGAGAATCCCTGCAACTGAAATCTCCAATAGCTCCTGACCAGCTCGTTGATTTCCATACCCCACCTCGACCTCCCCAGATTCACCGAAAAAAACCGGTCGAAATCCGACAAGGATGTCCTGACACGAAATCACGAAATCATAGCAAGCAATGGCTGATCAGACATGCGAATACACTCAATGGATTTTCCGGGTTCCCTTAATAGGTGGTAGGTACCATATAATCCCCCAATTGGCAGTATATACCACTTATATACCACTTATATATTGCCTATTGGGTGAATACCCACACAAATGTCGGTGATCAACAATCAACCTCCAAAGGTTTGGTGATGCATGGAGGACTACCTCGATGTTGGAAGAATGGTGGAAACTTGCAGGACTATGGTTGTTGTTGTTGTTGTTGTTGTTGTGGTTGTGGTTGTGGTTGTGGTTGTGGTTGTTGTTGTTGTTGTTGTTGTTGTTGTTGTTGTTGTTGTTGTTGTTGTTGTTGTTGTCGTTGTCGTTGTCGTTGTCGTTGTCGTTGTCGTTGTTGTTGTGGTTGTTGTTGTTGTTGTTGTTGTCGTTGTGGTTGTTGTTGTTGTTGTTGTTGTTGTTGTTGT
>DF240888.1:0-97152 GCA_000507305.1 Breviolum minutum Mf 1.05b.01 | reverse complement strand
CAGCAAAGAGACCTCCAGTTTTTTAAGGATTTTGTCAGCGTGCCTGCAAGTAAATCAGCATACTCATGTAGGACTCAGGGACTTCATCCGAAAGTCTTTGCAACCAGTTTCTTTTGGTAGTGGCCTGACCTCCAGTTGTAAGCTCATCCTTTCACCCATTCTTCTCTTCATCTTTTTCCTGTTTAACCACTGTTTCAGTATGGGCTCTTTCCTTTCGGGCTTTACTTTAATCTCCCCCACCTCTATCTTATGAGTATCAGGTTTCATGAAACCCCTCTCACCAATACTCACGGGCTATCATTGCCCCCTCCCTTCTAATATCCTGTTACATGTTCCCTTTTGTCCCTTCACATGTTTTCATGTATCTCTTGGGATACTGCCCTCGCGCCGGGCTTTTTGCTGCTGCCGCCGATGCGCCGCTCCTGGAACTAGCGCTTTTGCCATCGCCTGGCTGGGCCTCGCTTTGGCAATCCTTCGCGCTTTTCCCGCTTTCTTCGCTTCGCCAAGCCAAGAAATACTGAGCGGACACTGAGGTGGCTAGCAGAGTTTCACGTTTCACTTTAGTTTCACTTCGTCCTTGTGAGCTGTCACCTTACTTGTGTTCCTTGGAACCGCAAGGTATGGTTCACTAAACACGTGGGTTGGTTCCTTTAGGGATACCATCTCCACATTAATTACCAATGGCCATCAAGTAAACTTGACCTTTACTTGTGTACAATGTATATCCATCCACTTGACTTCCTATTGCCTTCCTTCCAAAGTTGTTTGTGATCCTATGTGATCTCACCTATCCACATGGTATTGGATTGCCTTTCTCTCTCTGGCGTAGGTGCTTACCTTCGGGTTCTCACCAAAGCCCTCTTCTTTCTTCTTTCTATTTACCATGTGGCATCTGTCCCGCTCCGGCTTGTGGTGCTTACCTTCGGGTTTTCACTAACGCCCTCTTCCTGATTGCTTTTTAGAAGGTTTCTGTGGATGGTTTTCCGGCCCGGTTTCGCATGTTTTTGTTGTTTTGCTTGATGAACCTCATCAACTTTTGATTATGGCCATTGCGTCCGTAACACCAATGTTTAGCTGACTGAAGGGCGCTCCGCCCGGGACATACCCAAGCAGCTGCCAGCAAAAAAAAAATGATACAAGCGTCCGTGGCACCCACGGAAAGGATGTGAACCGGAAATAGAGCAGGGATCAGGAGTAGGGGATGGGCTCTTCTAGACGTCTATTGTCTGTATAGAAATGAATGTGGTTGTTTCCACGTCCATCGTGCGGTGGTTTGAGGGCTGCCTTTTCTTCTCTTTCTCCTCCCTCTCTACTTTCTCCCTCTCCTCTCTCCTTTCTCTTCCGCTTCTCCTCTCCTCGGCCCCCATTGTCTCTCAAAGTGTTTGCACAAAGTGGCTCTGCCCAAAGTGGCAGCACCTTTCGTAGCTATAACCCGGTGCCACCCTTTTGTGGAATACCTGCTACACCTTTGTCTCTTGGCACTCTCCTCACCACTTAAGGTCGCGTTTTTACCACCACCTCACCCTTTTTGAAATTTTCTATTCCTCTCTTTAGTGATTGTTTGTATTACCGTCTCTTCCATTTCACAGAAGAGGTGGGCAAAAGTGGGACCAGCCTGTGGCATACGATCCGGCTCGTCTTCCTGCGCTCATCAATTCTCTCACCACTCATGTACTTCAACACACCTCCACACTGATCTTTGTCTTCCAACTTCTTCCTCACCCCACCTCTTCCTTGTAACCTCTCATACTTCAAGGCCTGCCTTGTCCAATGGCACTCTTTACACTTTGATTTATACTCTCACCGGTTCTTTCCCAAAAAAAATTCAAAATCTCTTAATGATATCTCTCCGTTTCCTCCTCCGTCCTCAACTCTTTGACTTCTCCCTCTTTTATCCCAACACCTATCGTTTCCCTCACGTGCTCTTTCATATTCACCCCACTCCCCCCTTACATCATACCCTCCCCGACGCCGCTTGCTTTGCGTAGTTTTACGTTTGTTGGGTGACTGCCCTCGCGCCGGGCTTTTTGCTACCACTACTTTGAGCCGCCCCTGGAATAGCGTTGCAACCACTGCCTGGCTGGGCCTCGCTTTGGCTGCTACCTACGCTTTCTACGCTGTCTTTGCTTCGCCAAGCCAAGATAAACTGAGCGGAATCTGAGGTGGGTGCAGTTTCACGTTTCACTAAGTTTCACCACTTTTGCCTATGGGAAGCCATTGCTTGAGGGTTTACCTCGCATTTGACTTCTCACACAACAGTATTTCGTACGAAATACTCAATTAAAGGCCAACAATGCAAACACTACTTCATATCCTCCACTCTCTTGTGACTTGCACACTGGCTCTGGCATAGGTGCTTCCTCTTGGTTTCACCAAAGCCATCTTCTCCCTATGTTGTTGCTTCTTCTCCGGCATAGGGGTTGTCTTTCTGACATCACCGGAGCCCTCTTCTGCAGTCCTGGCACTTTCTGTGGATGGTTTCCTGTTTCACCCCCTTTTTGCTTTTGTGTGTTGTTTCAACCGGCCTTTTTGCATGTTTTTGTCATAAAATGACATTTTACCAACCTGGTGAATACGACCATAGCGTCCTTTACACCACTGCTCAGCTGACTGAAGGGCGCTCCGCCCGGGATCAACCCAAGCAGCCGCCAGCAAAAAAAAAAGGTTGTTTCCACGTCCATCGTGCGGCGGTTTGAGGGCTGCTTTTTACCTTGGGTACATTGCTATTTCGTTGAGGTGCAGTACTGAGTTTCACGCGCTGCTTGGCAGTTTTTGGTTTCACCGCTTTGTTTCTGAATGACATTGTCATTCATGTAATTCGTTGCTTTTGTTTCAAGGTGGTGCATTTTTGTGTCGTTAAGAGCGATGTTCGAGCTAATTGGGCAAAGCCCTGTTTGCGACACTCTATTGTATTTCCTTTTTTGTAGCATTCACCTGTTCTCCAACAGCTTGAGATCGTCCATGCCTTGAGCTCGCACGGCACCCGCTATAAAAAAGAAGATGTGCCAGATAGAATGTCAAAGGACATGTCAGAAAGAATGTCAAAAGATATGTCAGACAGAATGTCAAAAGATACGCGCTGTTGCTGTCACTAGCTTTTGACTTTGCTTCAGGAGGTATGCTGCCATGTTTGATGCCTGTTTATTCATATATGTTTGACTGGTGGAATCTTGACATGATTTGGCATGTATATGTCCTGCCAGGTGATTTACTGCCATGTTTAGGCATGTTTCTACTGGCATGTTTATATTGCCATGTTTGATGCCTGTTTATTTATATATGTCTGACAGGTGTTCTTTTGATGAGTAGCGGGCAAGAGATGACAAACGTTCAGCAAAAAATGTTGCGTGTTTCAATGTTTTGAAGTGTCATGGTGCGATCACTCGAAGTAAAGTAGAGTATTTTTTTCCTTCGCTCTCGTGGTCCCCCAGGTTTGGGTCCGGAACCCTTGCCTTAAGCGGTAAGGTCTCAAGTGAAGAAATTAAAAAAAAAGGGAGCGGCGGACAGAAGCTGGGGCCCACCGATATGGCCGCCCAGATCAAGCCGATCGGAATGCACACAAGGGGAAGGATAGTGACGTGGGCGGATAGTCGCCAAAAAGCAAAAAGAATGCAGGGAGGTGGTATAGGGGAAGGCGCGCCGATATGGCCGCTTTCCCACCCTGCAGAAGAAAGAAACGGAAAATCCAGTCAGAGGAAGTTTTCCAGACAAAAGCTTATATCCGTTGCTACACGGTTCCCCACCTGGCAATGCTCTTGCACTGATTCATATTTTTTGCTGCTGTTTGCGTGCCATGAAGGTCGCAGGCGGAGCCCTTCAGTCAGCAAAATAAGTGAAAAGACGGACCTACCAACTTTCCCAGACATTGCAAAAAATAAATTTTGCAGCAATCGATGCCCGGAAAGGCTAGGACCATTGCAGAGCATGAAGTTCATTCGAAAAGAACCACTGTGCAATATCCGAAAAAAGCTGAGTCTCACCATTTTAGAAAAGAAGTTCATGACAAGTACAACTTTCCAGCCAGTTTCCCAAATTTGAAAGCATTTTGTGAAGTCGATATCGAAAAAGATAAAGAATCACCAAATTAAGAAACAAGTAAGCTAATTTTACAACCATGGCTGACCTATTCGAGGTCAGAGACTGACGCATGCTTGTAAAAGCTTGAGCTGCACACCTGAGTCTTTCGTCCAACACACAACTCGGAGTAGAAATCGATGTAAGGCAAATAGAAAAAGGCAAAGTGACTGGTATCAGAGCGGCATCTTTCATTCCTCGCCAAGCCAAGAAACACTGAGCAGACTCTAAGTGGCTTGCTACGTTTCATGTTACCCCAGTTTTGGAGCCATAGCTTTGCTCGAGTTCTTTTGTCTCGCTGGCACGCTTCATTGCAAGCACTTGTAATATATTGGTAAAGTAGTAAACATTGCTTGTTGGCCAGTGGTAATTAATGCGTAAAGGTTCCCTGAAGAACCAATACACAACACAATTCTCCACTTCTATCTTCTATCACTTCATATGCGCATTTCTTGTTCTGGCATAGGTGCTTTTCTTGGGATTTCACCAAAGCCGTCACCTTGCACATTTGTGTCCACCTGTCTATTGTCCTACTACTCTGGTGTAGGTGCTTTTCTCTGGGATTTCACCAAGCCCTCGTCCTGTACACACGTCTTTTTCCTTTTTTAACTTATGTCTCGCTGGAGTATATGGATGGTTTTTGGCCTGGTTGCGTGTTTTTGTTAAGTTTGCTTGATGTATGACATCATTTTGTGATTATGGCCATTGCGTCTTTATCACCTTTGTTTGGCTGACTGAAGGGCGATCCGCCTGGGACTTACCCAAGCAGCTGCCAGCAAAAAGACTACGTTCTTCTTCAGTATTGTTCCTGTCCAATCTTCATGATGCGCTGCCCGTCTCATACACAAAACGAATGGCTCTCAGTGCGTCTTTGACCGCGGAGGTAATCTGTTTGTAATTCGTTTGTTTTAACGACTGTTGTTTCAAATTACTTGGTTACTAGTTTCTCACGTCCGAAACTGATCGTCACGCGCTGAAAAAGTTGGTTGTTTGTCTGTGTTTTGTTTGTGTTTTGGTGTTGTTAGATTTTTTGTTGTTTTTGTTGTGTTGCCGCGCACGACATGTTCTTGGAACTCCGAACAACCTGTTTATGGTTGATTCCAAATCATTACATAAAAAATGGTCGTTTCACCAAACATCCATTAAACAATTGTTGTTTAGGGTACCAAGTTGTAATGTTGAAAGTGAAGTTGAAAGATATCTTCGACCATCAGTATCTCTGAGATCCGCATGATGAGCACGTAAAAAAAAAAACATCGTTTTTCGTGTTTTCTATGTTGTTGTTTGTTCTTTCGTGTTGTTTTTTTTCCGGTTTGTTTGTTGGTTTGTTTTGTAGTGGTTATTTGTTGTTTTGTGTTTGTTTTTTGGTCTTGGTTTGTTTTTGTGGTTGTCTGACTTTTCAAGTAAATCGAAAGATGATTTTTTGCGACCATCAGAGACTCGAGATCCGTATGACTAACTCAACTTGAGCCATTCTACATTGGGCTTGCTCATTCTACCATGCTGCATGCTTATTGAGTGTACAATGTGGGAGGCGGCTGAGACAATTTGAAATTGTTCATGCTGCGATGCAGGGAGATTGACTCAATTTGAGATTGCGTGTGATGTTGGTTTGAAGTCTCACTGAGAAAGACGAACTTCGACACTGCGAAGACCATTGCATGTACGTTTCCTTCAACAGGCGTAATTTGAAAACATTGCCACCGTTCCATCTCGTACCCGCGGAAACAGCAGCAAAAAAGGTTCTTTTTTGAATGTCTTCATCAAACATTTTCAGCGATTGCAACTTCCCATGAGGTTCGATGTCTTGGACCATTGCATTTCATCAACTGCAACGTTTGATATTACCAATGCGAAAATGCGGATCTTTTGATGTTGCCAATGGCTGGCAACTAGATCCCAGCAAAAGGAAATGGCATATTGTTTCACTGTCAATTGTGCTAACCAGAAAGACTTGAGCCAATGGTTTGACTGCAATTTCTCAGCAGCTTACTGTACAGTTTTGCGTTGATGACGAAAATTCAAATGCCCACCGTGAAGAATTGATGCATTATTAGACCTTGGATTTGTTTTGGTTACTAAAACATATCCCGTTACATGACAGTACGTGGATTCGTTGCATTCACAACCTGATTGAACTCTTTGGCATTCTGGTAGGTGCTTGGCTCAACAGTAGCCATCTCGGAGCGGATTGGGACCTATGGATCCATGTGTGCGGGAATACAGTTTTGATATTTTTCATTCAGTTTGTTGAGAACAACTTTGCTGAGCGTGAAGCTTTCGCAGAACTTGCTGTTGTCACACGAGCATTTTGGTGTACGATCAGGTCCTGTGACATCTTGATGCAGCTTGACTTGGCAAGATTCTCAGTTTCTGATGCGGTTCTGGTTTTTAGAATTTCAACATGAAGAAATTTTCATTGTGCAAAATTGTCAGCCTTTGATTCATCTCATCATTGTAACTTTTGGACTTTGGCATATCCCTTGGACTTTTGGTTTTGGTTTTGAGGTCCGACGACCTGCAGGCTTGCCGGTGCAGGCCATCACTGACCGCAATCCGAAAGGCGTCGAGCAGGTCCAGAACCTTTACAGTGTGGGCCTTGTGTTTTTGCATGGAAGCTGTTGAATTATATAATTATCCTTCTTTTTAAACGGATACTAAGGACATATACAATGTGGCAATTTCTATACATTGAACGATTGCATTCCGTAGATAAGACCTGAGGGTTTGAGAAGGGAGATGAAGTTTCAAGTTGGTGAACACAACAAGTGCTCAATATTCAGGTTGGTGGAAGTGGAGTGGCAGGTGGCAATGCCAACTTTGATGTTTTCACGCCACATTTGTCACATGAAATGCCGCTGCTGGGCGTTTGGCTATTTCCCAGGAAGGAAGACTATAAATTTGTGCCATGGTGAAATATGGTCTTAAACTCCTCAACCGGCATCATCCTTATTGTAACTTGATGTGTCCAATGCTCCATTGCACATGTGATGCAATGGTCTTTTACTAGTTTCAGTGGAAACTCTGGATTTTGATATTTAGTTCCTAGCGTCGTGAAATACTCGGCAATTTTGGAAATAGCCATGGAAAAGCAGCAATGCGTCTACGGATCCTGACTTCGTCTTCGATTCTTGACAAGGATCAGGGGTGAACTCTAGCCAGCTTTGCATCGTTAGTCTACGGCTGGTTGTGTCCGAGAGCTCTCATGCTGCATGACATCATTTAGGATGCAGGGGATGAGTCTATCACTGTCTATCACACATTGCACCAGACAAACCCAGACACGAATGCTTCATTGGTGACAGTATGTCGAGGATTTTGGTTTTATTTGGGACCTCCCCAATGGACACTTAGACACGTAAAAGGATCCAGTAGAGACCTTTCAAATCAATGAGTTGGAGATCGAGATGTGGCGAGGTTTGCGAGGCTGATATCAGTTGCTGCCCTTTTTGTTTGTAAAACCAATGTGACAGGTTGTTGATTCTCCTTGCTCATCGATTTGCGAGACGAGAAGAACCTGAGGCAGTTTTTTCATTTCTTGAAGTTGTGGGTCTTCGCTGCATGTCAGAATGTTGAGACTGTGCTCTTGCGGCTTCATCAACGCTTCCGAAAAACCGTGGTTTGCCTCCGATGCTGCAGGGAATTCTCCCTGGCTGTGCTGCCGCAGCGCTGAAGCCAATACCCCGAGCCAATTCTTCGCTGACGCCACAGCAGTTCTTTACTGAACATGTTCCCTTCGGGCCCTGGTTTAGTGAAGTTTGGTGGTTAGGGAAATCATCGGAACGCTTCACGTGTGCAAGTCCATCTTGTGCTTGCTTTGCAATTTGCTGAGGTAGGTGGGGAGATTGGTCTTCAAGAAAATAAACAAGTGTTGTTTTGGGCATTGGCGCAATACTTCAGCAGACTTGGAAGTTTCACGTCGCAGGTACTCAAGGGTGTGCCCGTGCTGCTCTCCTTAGATGAGCCAACGCCAGCATTGCAGCACTTCCTTTCCGCGTGTGGAGATCCTTAGCAGAAACGAAAAGATAAAGACCCTCAATGCTTCATTTTGAGTTGGAGGAATCTTCCCCAAAAACAAACATTTATATGCGGCTTGCATGGTGGCTCAACACTTTTGCATTCTTTTCCCGACACTGTGATGGCACCTTACCAGATGTTAGGCACCCACACCGTTGACCAAGGACAAAAGGATGAACCTACTTTCAACACAGCAGGCCTCACTTTTACTTGAAGCATGCAATGTGTTCTGTGTTCAGAGATCCGACATTGCATTCTTCACTGAAATTCTTGGGGACCATCGCAGATCAAAGAGAAAAAGTCGTGCTTTTCCAATGTCTTGAGTGGAGATTGGGAAATTGCAAAATTGCTTTGGCTCACTTTAACCAAAGGTGTCCCCCCAAGACCAAGATTCCACTGCGCCATCCTTAGCACCGCGAATCGTTGTTGCTGTGAAGGCAGACGTGCTGCGAGATCTTCTCCATGAAGATTTGGCCTTGTGGAAGTGGCTGGCCGGGGCACTATGTGCTGCGAGAACTTTTGAGTCCAAAATGATTTGATTTTTGTTGGCTCTGAACTTGGCGCAACTGAATCTCTGTCGAAACCTCCAAAGGTCTCTAATCTGGTCTTGCTGCTAACGACAGGCGGATTGTTTGGCAGGGGGATCTCATGGGCTGGTAAAATGGCTGTAGATTTTTGAGATGGGTGCGGTTGTTTTCTTACCTTTCTTGGCAGATCAGTGTGCTCAGTATGCTCTCACCCTTTCCTATCCGATTCTATCAACCCCGAAGTTCATTCTGTTGGTCCCGCTTGATGCGATCTGAATCGCTTGGTAATGCTTGGCATATTTCTGTCGATATTTTGTATACCACCGTCAGTATGAACTAGCAGCTAGATATCATCTATTTTTCATCCCATTTTGAGTGAATTTCACATTTTCATTGACAACCACATTGTCCCCAAACTTTTGGTCATCCATCATTCCGGGCCCATAACTACCATAAGGGTAGCAAAAAAAGGGGTTGGAAAAACCCATGACTTTTGGGGATCCCAACTGAGGCAACACTGCTCGAGGTTGGGCAGAGCTTCGTAGTGCCACTCCACAGCAACTCAGTGAAGGTCCAGCTGCTGCCAGGCTTCCTTGCAACTTTGAAACGACGACATTTTCCTTGTTTTGGGGGGATGGGAGGATGGGAGTTGAGGTGACGGATGTCTCCAAATTTTTTTGGTTCTAAGATTTTCAGTGATTGTTTTTTCAATTTTCTTACAACTGTTTTTTTTCCTACAGTGTAGTAATCAAATGAGTGTTTGCTGTCCTGTGGAGGTGAAATCCCAAAATCATGGATTTTTGTGAATTGAAAGATGGATAGTCTGAGTGGAGCAGCATCAATGGATTAGAATATGATTGAGTAGGAAATAGAACCCATGTTATGAATAGTCTTGTCAAGCAAGAGTGGTGATCCAAAATGGCACAGAAGGACCTGATTGATGGAAGAAATAAAAGAAGGCATATGAAACGCAAAGAGGAAGCACAAGCAAACTGGGAAAAGCTCCATTCAAGAAGGCTTCAGATTGGATTTGGTTTGCTCAGCTGTGTTTTCCTGTTTTCCTCAGCCGCCTTCCTGCCCAGCTTTCATGGATCCTCTTTGGCATCGTGGCTACTTCAATTCTTTGCAGAGCGTTTAGGCAGCGAGCAGCTGCACGGTGTGTGTCTGGGCGGCACCTTTGTTGTCTGACTGGACGCCACTCCCAAGTGCCCGTGTGATAGGTCCGTCATCGCCAAATTGATCGCACAGCCCGTCAGGATTCCCAGGGGCCAGTTGAAAATTTTTGAGCTTTTGACAAAATGCGAGAGAAGTGTTCCTTTTTTGGAGAGAAGTTTGTGTCACAAACATGTAACATGTGCATTGACATGACTCATTTCTCATCTTGCCGTGCGTGTCGAAATAAGAGTTTTCGACACTGAATTTTTGTCTGATGTACGATGAAACACTCTTGTTTGGCGGATTTGGCTGTTGCTTCATTCCAAGACGACACTTTTGACTTGACTTCTACTGTATACGCTACTCAAGACTAGAACACTTATGAGACAAGCGCAGGTTTACCTGGCAGATAAGGTTGTGCCTCTCGGCCACAGGGTGTCTTGGGGAATGGGGAATGCTAGGGTCTGTTGGGGTACAGATTTGTTTCAGAAGTCCATTGTCACAAGCAGGGCAAGTAAGCAAGTAGAGGGCTTTCCATGATGTCAAGAGCTGGAAGATAAGACAGGTCTGTATGTGATGCAGGGCGATTTCTGAAATGTGACTTGGATGTTACATCTTCAGAAAAAAACAAGTGCCAACAATCTCTGTGAACATCCGTCCCCCTAGGGCTGATATTTGTCCAGAACTTGAACCTGATGCCAATCTCACAGAGTATGAGAAGCATACCATGAAGGCATTGAACAACCGCAAGGCACCACCGGCATCACAGAGTTTTCTGCTACACATGTCAAAAATAGCATTGTCCTTCGATGTCTTTTGTACCAAGTCATTTTTCTGCTGCAAGTTACTATATATACATATCATACATAGTTATAGTCATAGTCATAGTTATCCTTCCTTTCAATGCACTACAGATGAATACTAGGCAGATGTTGTATCCTGCACGGTTTCCGAATGTCGGCGAATGTTCAGCAGGTGCAATGGCAAACCCTGGAGGACCTTCGGCAAGTTGGCTTGAAACACGAAACTCAGATGCAAACAGCAGGGCGTTTGGTCGAATCCCTTTGTTCAAAGTTGAAGTGCTTATACATGTATATATCATATATATATATATATACATCTACATGTTTATATTTATAGTAGTAGTGCATTATATATATATATACATATATGTACTCACTGTGAAGAGTCATTTCAGATGGGTTTTACTGGATATGTTCCTGGGCCATTTCATTTTCGTCTTTCTGAGGAAAGCGAAGCGCGCATTTTTTATGGAGGGCCAAAAAGCTATTCCTATCCGCTACATCGCGATCTTCCTGATGGCAGCTTGACTCGTATTTTTTTGGTAAGTGAAGCAAGCCGCATGCTGTCATGAAAGCAAGCTGCAACATAGGTTCAATTGATATCAGAGAATGGTCCCTTGCATCACCAAGCCAGGTAACTATCCTGTAACCGTCTGATGTCAATAGGTGGTGGTTTCAAAGCCATTTTGGCTGAAGCTTTCAAAAGATTGTGAGGAAAACACTGCAGTGCACTGTAGTGGGCCTTTGGGCGGCATGCGCAGCTGCAGCCAATGTTTGCTGCCAGCTCTTGTAGTGGTACTCCACTCTGCCGAGTGTAGGGAGCTTTGTGACTTGCAGAGCTCTGACTGCGATTTGCAGGTGGAGCTCATCCAAACGGCGTCGATTCTGGAGGAAAGGGTGAGGCCGAAACTCGTTACGTTTGAGGATGCCCCAGTGTCTGCTTCTGCCTTCGACCGAAACGTTCCGACTTTGGCGAAGGCTCTCCTGGCCAAGATGAAGCCACGCAGTAGTTTGATAGAGAACAACCTAGCTGCAGGAGCGGAGAATGTTACTGGAAGCACAGTGGAAGTGGCTGCAATGACGCCAAATTCTTTGGAAGTGCTTGGTGCAGCCTCTGCTTTCAGTGCAACTGTGATGCTGTTGGTCTTGTGTCTTTTTGGTTGTCTCAGAGAACGGTATCCTGCGATCTACCTCAAAAAGGTCAATGAACCAGGAAGTCATGGGGAGATTCCGCCTGACATCAGCTCCAGCTTTGGATGGATGGCAGCCTGTTGGAGGCTTCCTATTGATGAGATTGCGAACTTTTCCAATTTGGATCATGGAATGTTGGTCCAGTTCTGCGATGCAGCTGTGATGTGCTTGTTGTCGACCGGATTACCTGCCCTTCTGATTCTCGGTCCTCTTTGTGCTTTTGTGGGAGCTGGAAGTGCTGGAAACCTGGGACTGCTGAGCTTTTCCAATGTGGCACAAGGCAGCTGGATCACATATGTTTATCCCATCTTCGTGTGGTACACAGTCGTGGTGACTCAGGCCTTCATCTTCCGAGCGCAACGAGCATTTGTGGAGCGCCGTTTCCAATGGTTGAGGACCATGACGGAACCACGTGCAAATTCAGTGTTATTGTCAAACCTTCCCGACAATTTGCTGAAGGAGAGTGCTCTCCGAAGCTTTTTGGAGGAACAGATCTTTGGCTCTAACAAGCGTGAAGTCCTCCAATCTCTGAGCTTTGTAAAGGATACCAGCCAGTTGTCCCAACTTGTTGCTGAACGTGCTCGCTACAACGAGGACTTACAAAAAATAGTCCAGGGTGAGGTCAATGAAAGAAGAAAAGCAGTTGCCAGGGCAGAAATGAACAAGGTAGAGGCACAAGTGAGCAAACAACAGGTCATCATTGAACAGAGCGATGACTACAACCTGAACACGGCGTTTGTGACATTTCATGATCGACATGATGCAGTAATTTTGCTGAAGCTTTTTGCACCTGGCGGGAACGAAGACATCGTAGCTGAGCTTCCACCAGACACGGATGATATCATTTGGGAGGATTTAGGACCTGCCCACTGGCAATGGGTCTATGATTTCATTGGCTATTTGCTGTTAGCATTTATCTTTTTCCTTTTTGTGCCCTTGGTGGCCTACAATGCAAGTTTTACAGAGGTGGTAGTTTGGGAGAAGAACTCCAGAAGCGTTGCATCATTCATGAAGCTACATCCTGTTGTTGCAGTCCTTTCTGATGCCATTCTTGGGCCTTTGCTATTGCTCTTCTTGATGGGAGTCCTTTGCTCAATCATTGCATCCATCTTAGTGAATTTTTTCGTGCTGAAGGCACGCGGTGTCTTGCAACATATGGTCCAGAGATGGTACTATGTCTATCTGGTGATTTTTGTCCTTTTCCTTACCGCTATTGGCAAGTCCCTGACCAACACCTTGGATTATCTCTTCAAGAGTCCCAAGGACATCCCCCATGTTTTGCTTGGGAATTTTGCCGATTGCACTGTGTTTTACATGACTTTCATCGTTCTGAGTTGCTGCGTGTATGTGCTCGCGCTTCTTCGGCTTGTGCCGCTTTACCGGTACAGGATACACAGTTGTATATACGAGGAGCCGGTTGCCATTGCCAAGTCTGAGCCAGAGGATCAGGATTACAATGGAATGGGAGCACGCAGCGCCAGACTCAGCCTCACCTATGTAGTGATACTTCTTCTGGGTACACTGGCACCAGTAATCACCATCCTTGGAGCTATTCTGTTCGCAATTTGCCGTATCGTCTTCACGTACTTGTTTGTTTATGCTGAAACACTGAAGCCGGACCTTGGGGGCCTATTTTGGCACCAGCAGCTGAAACATGTTCAGCAGGGGACCTTTCTCTACATAGCCCTCATGACAGTGCTGCTTTTGCAGAGAGCTCCGAATAGCATCCCTGGAATTATTAGTGGTTCGAGTGCTCTTTTCATGGCCTTTTCATACTACACTTTCCTGCACCAGTTTCGATGGGAGCAACTCGAGTTTAGTGAAATCCCCGCCAAACTTAGTGAAGGTGCACCTGAGGTTCCACGTGTCTATGGTCATTATAAGCAGCCTGAACTGCCTCCACCAAAGCAGGAGGAGAATCCGAAGCTGAAGCGTGCAGCCACCACGATGCGTGCCCGGGTGAACACAGCCTGCTGTGATGTCATGCCGGAGCGACGCCAGCAGCGGGACATGAAGCGGAACCAGACCATGCCACCTTAGTCGTGGAATTGCGGCAGCTGCTGTCGCAGTGAAGAAAAAAGATCGACTAATACGGTTGATGGAAGAAATCCAGCACCAGTTATTTATATCTTTCAATCTGGGTTGAAACCACGAAGCAGGTCATTGTTGCCTTGATTCCTGGCCTTTGAGGTGATGTGCTTTGTGTGTTGCACAGTGGCTGCAAAGATGTGGTGATACTTCAACCCCATGCACGACGAGAAATGGCTAGGCTCAAAGTGCCAGGCGACTGTTTTTTTTTGAGGTTTGACATGGCCAGAGTGATTCAAACTTAAAAGTTTGCGAGGTTGAGAAAAGACATGGTTTTTTGGAGGTTGGCAAAAGTGAGAATTTTGTGATATATTATAATTATATATATATATATATAATATATATAAATTATATAAGAGTTCTGAAGTGCAGATGGAGGCTAAAGGCTAAGGCGGCACAGATGATACACAGTGGGTGGTTCAAATTTCAAGGGAAACCACTGGATTTTTTTAGAGACATTGATTCATTTTTCATCATTTTCCCATTGACTCATTGACAACAAATTACGCTCTTGGCGTAGGCTTCGAGTCGTCACTCGGCGGTAACGAAAACGATGCCAGGTGCCAAGCCAAAATGAATTTCATTGTAACACTCCACAAAAGGGCTCCCACGTAGTTCCAAAGTAATTCGAAGGTATCTTGGTAAATTCTGCAAATTCACCCCTAGCTGCTAAGTGGGTAAAACTGGGGGATAAACCCACTTACAACCATGAGAAAGGGGTCACTGTGAAGCTTGCAGTCAGAACTTGTTTTCCGAGGATCAGTCAGCTCCTTGTCCATTCACTGGCTGGCATTTTACCGGAGGGTGGTGTGGGTTTTTGGCACTGTGACGCGTACAGGAGTGAGGAGATAACAAATAAAATATTCCAAAAATACGGGATGAAGGACAGAATAGTATTGGCAAAATCATATTCTATTTGCAGCCTACTTGCTAGGTACAGGCTAAGTCCGGCTGGATTTTGTTTGATGATTTTGGTCGTATCCAAATTGGTGAAGGTTCACCTGGGCCTATGACTTCTTCAGCGAGCCAGCCATTTCTGTAGATGGTTGGGCTGGGACGCTACGTGCGGGCGAGCTCTTGTACATGCCAGGGGACTGCCTGGAAGATGAGTTTTGGGGCTTGAAAACTGGGCTTGGTAAGATGTGGTATGCAATAGAAATGAGTAAGATGTTGCAATAAGATGTGATGTGATTTCAATTTATTGACCTCTTTTCTTCAACTTGTTGAATCCAAGAAGGTCAATCCTTCACGTATCTGGTTCTTGACATTGGAACCATGTTCAGTTGTCATCCAGGAGATGCTGCATCACATTCGAAACTCTTGCAGGCGAAGGGGTATTCTTGGGGCAGGGGCTTTTGGGATTACAAGAGGCAATTTCGGTTTGTCTTGGCAGCTTTTTCTCGAAATGTTTTACTGTGGAGGTTCTAACTGCGTTGAGGGGGTACATGTGTGGCCACATGATTTCGAGCCTGATTTCGGCTTTGCGCTGGGGACCTTACTGTTGCTGGCCTGGTCCCTTTGTTTCTTTGTCTCCTCTCTGTCTCCTTTCATCTGTCATTCAGCTGTTGTGGGTATGTCTTTGTCCTTATCTCCGTTTGTCTGTCCTTCGTATTTGTTTTCCTAGCTTTGTTGGCTGAGAAGGCTGCTAAAAGGTATGACCTGCCTCCCTTCATTTTGCTGTTGTCCGGGCCTGTGCTATTTTTCTGTCTGCCCAATTGTCTCCCTTGACTTGTCTGTTGCTGGCCGGGATGAAATCCCTTGTTTTCCCTCAAAATGTCTCCCTTGGATTTTGGCTCCTGTGGATTTGTCTCCTCGCTTGTCGCTTTGCTGTCACTGGCGCCTGCCAAGTGACCCCCTGCCTGCCTGTTTCCTGTTTTGCCTTGCTGACTTGTTTACTTATTGTCCTTATTGTTTCTTGCCTCTTCATGTCTTCATTGCGCATGGCATGAATAACTTTTTTGGGGCATTCTGTTCCACGTCAAGATTGGTACATTTGTTTGCCGGTTGTGTTTTCCAAAATCTTGTAGATTGTCAGATTGTCAGATTGGTGTAGATGGGATTCAATTTTTGCGGGCTCCGCAAAGGCAGTCATTTACCATTTGTCGACGACCCTGGAGAGCTAGCAGGGCTCGGGATGTGACATTGGAGAACCTTGGCTGTACTTTGTTAGGCGCAGGGAAAGTCCAGTGTATTTTGCATTTGATACCAGGGACAAAGCAATTCAAATCAGTTGGATGTCTATAAGACTTCCAATCTGCAGAGAAGAAATGCAGGATATTGAGTGAGAGATGAGACCACTATACACCAATCTAATATTCAATACATAAATAGATAAATGAATACATTTCAAGTAGATAAATAGATACAGACATAGATCAATACATCAATAGTTACATAGACAGATAGACAGGTAGACAGACAGACAGACAGACAGACAGATAGGTAGATCGATAGATAGACAATAGAAAACTACTAGATGATAGATAAACATAAGTAGGAAGATAGACGAATAGAGAAGCAGATGCAGGGAGTAAAGGAGAAAAAATGAGATAGATAGATAAGGAGATAAATGGATAGATGAATAGATATGTAGGTGAACAAGCAACGAAATCAGTAAATTGGTAAGTAAAGACATGAGTAGAGATATAAACTAACAAATAGGCACTCAATTACTTGATTGGTGAGCCCATCAGCCCATCAGCCAATTAGTCAGTCAACCGGTCAATTAATCAATCAATTAAATGTACAATCTTTATACATAACTAGGTATCCATTTTGTATC
This sequence comes from Breviolum minutum Mf 1.05b.01, assembly GCA_000507305.1. Classification (NCBI taxonomy): domain Eukaryota; class Dinophyceae; order Suessiales; family Symbiodiniaceae; genus Breviolum; species Breviolum minutum. The sequence goes on along the minus strand of DF240888.1, from coordinate 80,515 downwards.
ATGTTTTTGCCGTTCTTCCGGGGGTGTCGTGTTGGGACTGTTTCTGCAGGAGGTCTTGTCCGTTTTGCAAGGACGCTGAAGACACTGCGCATGGCCTACGAGGACGAGACCAACGTCACGGACGCCATCATTGAGCTGCGGAAGCGTAATCGCCGAGCCAGGCGATGACAGATTGAAGCAGCCAAAAAAAGAGAGGCTCCGCGGTGTGGTGCTGAACGTTCTACATATATCATTTTCTGGAACTATTCTGCATATTTTATATTGGACCTTTAAAAGGATTGCTAAAAAGGGGGTTGGTAAGTTGACACTGTAAGTTGCCTGCATTTTTCCTTTGAAATTGGCTAAAAGCAACTCTGGCCTTGCTGAAACGCTGAGGAAAAGGCTTCCATACAGAGGAACTTCTTCTGCCTTGGCCTCAGTGGAGTGATGACTTTTGAGGGGATATATGGACCTAGGACCTAGGATTCTCTAGGTACTGGTATGTGGAAAAACTAAAAATTGCTTCAGTCCCCTCCACATTCCTTTCCTTCCTCGGAGAGGAGACAACAAAAACGCTTGCTGCGTGGTTGTTTTGCGACAGGGCCAAACAGCTCTCTCGAAGGATTGTCAGTGATGAAGTGCAGGATCCTCAGAGGCTTTTTGGGCCGAGGGTGAAAGAGCTGAAGTCCTTGAAGGACTTGCGTCCCTCAATGCGAAGAGTCAGCAGACTGGACATTACCTACCTATGTTTATCCTATATAATATGATATGATAGTATTTGTATTAAACACATATCATTTGTATGATATCACATTTTTTTTAAAATATCATCATATCATCATATCACATTATACGACAGTATATTATATTATATTCTTGACTTTATATTTGTGCGTTTAAGGTACTGTGCGTAGGGTTTTTAGCTCCGTAGACAGTTTGGTGCGAAGCATCAGCATTTGGCTTAAGGTTTTAGGCAGGGGGCGGTGCAATGTTGGGGGGTGTCAAGCTCGTTTTGACACTAGTGACATTCATCTACCCAGAACCTGTGGCTGAGAGCTGGTCCCTCTTTGGGACGTACCTGAATGACACCTGCGGAGTGAACGAGACCTGTCCTGGTGAAGAGGCCCGTGGCGTGTTTCCGCGCCCGGGCTTCCTGGACAGGATTGCTGAAAAAGCGCGATCTGGCCAATGGGGTTGGCTGGTTAGAGTCGCTTGGCAATTCTCTGGAAGCATCCTAGAGCAGGGAATCATCTGGTGCGGAACCCTTTGTGACTTCGTGGCGTGGCAGCTAGTTGGAGCTATTGGCTTATGGTAGGCGTGGTCGCGGTATTCCTCCTCCAATTAGGAGTTTGGACGATCACATGGATAATCCTACCCATAGCCCAACATAGCTATGCTCTGGTGCAATATCTTCGTGGAAGAGCTCCATGGCATGAAGTAGCCAGCCTGCACGGTCTGTCTACCTTCCGCCCTTCATGGGTAGGGCCACGGGCGGGGATAGAATGCAACAAGAGGTTCGAGGCAGGGGAGACTCGAGGGAACCCCATGACCTCTTGGTGACCGATGGATTGGCAGTGGCCCGGCTCCGGCACGGAACGTTGCGTGGTAGGACAAACCGACATGGGTTCAAATGTTCCTGCAATGGAGTGCACTCCTCTTCGCACCGGTACTTCAGGAATCAATTGGAGTCAGCAGGTTGCAGTGTGCACCTCTGCGCAGAAGATCCCTGCGGAGCCCCTGAAGAGGAGGGGTGGCATGTTTTTGCAAGCGCAGTCATCCCGAGGAACCAGGCCTACGACTTGCAAGAAGCAGCAGGAAGAGGACCGCTGGGAAGGTGCATGGTAGCGACCAGGTTTTGGGGTTGCAGAGGTTGCTTCTGCTTCAGCTGGTTCTTCAAAGCGATGGCTTGGATTCTGAGAAAGATGTTCGGGTGCGGATGCAGAAGAAGAGGAAAGGAGTCCACCTCGACTGGCTCCACGGCAAGGCATGAGGATTCCGAAACAGAATCCGAAGCAGAGCTCGGAGAGGCATGCCAGGCGGAAAGAGTTGCCATGCTACAAGACGGGCATGTTGTACCACTCAGCCTGAAGCCTTGCAAGGACATTCGGAAGGGCCCTGGCATTCGGCTGCTGAGCAGCGACTGCCCTTATAGCAGTAGGGAAGAACTCGAAAAGTCAGGTGAAAATTTTCTCTTCCACACATGCAACCACCACAGGGCACTCTACGAGAATCACGCTAATAAGAAGACTTGTGTAATTGACGGCTGTGAGGCCGAAGCCAAAACAGTCAGGGGAGGCCTTCGACTATGCAAGTTGCATGCGACCAAAGAGGAGAAAGTCAAAAGGGGTGGGGGGCAAGGCTCGACAGATGCCACCCCGAAAGAGAAGGCATCCGACTACCCAGGGGAGAAGAGCGCATTTTCGGGGGTCCCAGCCGATGGAACCGCGGCGTGTTTCGCGCCCGGAACCGAAGCGGGACCACCCCATCAGGGAACTCACACTGAGACGGATGGAAACAAAAGCGATCTCCCATACGAAGAGCTCGGCCAATACCTTCGTCTCATCATGCAGGGGAAAACGACTGGGCAGGCACTATCCGAAGTGATGCCTCCTTATGGAGACCCATCAGCGGCTTGGCTCAAGCTCAGGAGAGCGGCAGCCGAGTATCTCCCAAGACTGCCCGATGACTACCCTGCATCAGCAAGGGGGGGAATAGTCAACTTGCTCACGGAGGAGTGTCCCGACGTTTTCGAAAAAGGGCTCGATCCCATCCTCGACTTGGATCACCCCGTCAAGGTGCAAGCTCAAACTCGAAGAACGTCTAAGCCAATCATCGACCCCTTGCAAGGATCAGCACAACTGCCCGGAGGGGCCAGGGAGGCTTTGAGAGCATTTCAGAGAGCTGCCCCATCGGCACCCCCTAGGCATGAAGAGGAAAGAATTACCTTGAATTCCAGTAGCCTCTACCGCCAACGTGGAGGGAATGCCGCGGCTCGACCAACCTTTTCACCCGGAATGCAGACACCTGGAGGAGGTCAAAGGTCCCATGTTCAGAATTTGGTCCCCCCGAGGCCGCAAGATTCGTTCGCTGCAGTCGCCAGGCCTAGACACTTGGGGGCATACACTGACGGGGAACCACCCGCCATGGATGAGGCAACCAAAGCCTTGCAGACTATTGCAAAGACTCTCACTAGCAAGGACGAAGCTGTGAACCATGAGAAGGGGAAGGTGCCGTCTATTGGAAAGGTTGAAGAACGGCTAATCTACCTGGTTAGGGGTTGCGATGCTTTGACTGTGAGTGTGGGAGCAGCCGTAGTTGGCAAAGAACTCTTTTACAGCTTGGGAGCCACGGCAACGCAAGGAAGACCACAGCTTAGGTCCATCCAATTCCCGGTGAACATTGGGAACCGGGTGGCGTTTGGGCTTGCTTCCATGTCCATTGGAGGAAGAGATATGCGGTCGATCCCCGAATACGCCCTGGCTGCTTCCGAATTTCTCCTCATCACTGAGGAAGATTTTGACTCCTTCGGGGGAGCCACTGACACCAAGATGGAGAAGAGAGGTAAGGCCCCAGCAACGTTGTCGCACTGGTATAGGAACGCCTTGAGGCAGGCATGGGCCATAGCCTGCGTCTATGGAGCAGAACACTATGCCAGTTGGGAGGAAGCTGCGGGTTTCCTCCTACGTTTGGGGGAGGACCATGGGTATGCATGGCCACCCCATGCCATCTTCAGTGTATGGGAGGAGCTTTGGGCAAGGTTTGTGGAGGAAATGAGAGAACTGGACCGCAGTCTGCGAAGAGAGATGAGGGAAGACGCACCGTCTTTCGAAAGGATCAGATTCTTCGCTACCTCGCCCAACTTCGATGGTGACCCATGGCTCTCTTTGCCCAGGACCTTCTTCCTCGAAGATGAGAATGAGTACTTCCAGTCCGATGTGGTACCCCGGCACAACCGAATGCTTTCCAGAGCCTGTTGGCAGACGGCGCTGAGACGAACACCCCTTACCGGCCTGACGGGTGGTAAAGCGGGAGCCGACGAAATCCCAGAACCAACCGGCGGGACCGAGGCGTCGCAATCGCGCCCGGATCCGAAGGTCGGGAAAGGAGCAGGTAAGGACGGACCCAAGTTGCTAGGGCCAGCCCTGACTGGAAAAGAAGGAGCGAGGGCACTTGACCATCGGCCGAAAGACCGAAAGTCGGGAAAATTCCTTTGCTGGGATAACATCACTCACAGGGGCTGCAAGGCGACGTCGTGCGTGCACCACCACGGACCCGCACCCAAGTGGTCTTCTATGGATTGGTCAGTGCAGCTTCAACTTCTGAGACGAGGAGGGCTTAAGGGAAAGCCGGCGCTGTCAAATGACCAGGTGACGCAGCAGATGGAGCAGATCCGGAAGGCCAATCGAGACAAAGCCGCAGAGAACGTTGAGGAAGGCAAAAGAATGAAGTCCTCTGGAAAAGGGAAGGACAAGGAAAGAACGGCAGGCGGAGAAGTGGAAGAAACTCCAGCCAAAGTCGGACATGAACCACCGGAAGAGCTCATGGATTTCATGCCGACCATGGCAGAAGGCACGTTGGCCACTTGGATCGAAAATGCCGGGCCAGACTTCCTTGGTAAAGTCGAGGACGAGGGGCGGGGAAGAACCGTTCCCGTAACTGTGGTCTCCGATGGAGATGGTAAGGAACGTCTGAGACTTATGAAGGCCATAGACGACTCAGGAATTACAAAGATGCTGGACGGGCATTTGGCGGCATACGTGAACAACCAGCTGCTCCTGCAACTCGAGGAAGACCCCAATGCTCGCTTGGATTCACATGCAGTAGCGGAAGCTTTAGAGAAAGCTAGGGACCTAGGACCACCGACCCTATCAGCAGCAGCAGATCAGGTACTCACCGAAGGAGCTGCGGGACCAAAGGGCTTGCAGAGGTAGCCGACCTGGTTGAAGTCTATGCTGGGAAAGGTCGCCTGACAGATGAAATCCTGGCTCGAGGGGGCATAGCCATCAAGCTTGGCTTGGATCACGGACAGGACTTTCGGCTCGCACGTGATCGAGCACTGGCTCGGCACCTGTTCAAACGCCTCAAGCCAGCGCACGCCTGGTTTGCGTGGCCGTGTACGCCTTTCTGCGCGTGGATGAAGCTGGCCGTGCTGAGGAACTGTGATGTGGCCCCACGTCTGAGAGAAGGTCGGGTGCATCTCCGGTTTTCTATCCAGAGAGCAACGCCTCGCTAAGCGGCACTCTCACTGCGAGAACCCTCTCACCTCCACAGCGTGGCGAGAGCCCCAAGCTACACATGAGTTCGCTGACCCCTCCTGGCATCGCACTCGGTTGGACCAGTGTACCACTGGCCTTGTGGGTCCTCAAGGCGATTTACATCTGAAGCCTACGCTGATTCGCACCACACACCCAGACGTTCATAACGCCCTCTCTCTTCGGTGCCCAGCCAACCATCCCCATCAATTGGTCCAAGGGCCTGCAACAGCAGCCAGCGCTATGTATTCACCTCGCCTAGCCCATTTGGTGGCCGACATTGTGTGCCGCCCCCGTACTCACCCTAAGATTGGGGGGGGGGGAGGAGCCATTTTCGTCTTTTCTCACAGGCAACGATACAAGGGTAGGAAAAGAGGTCGAAAGGGAAGGACCCGCGGCGAGGTTCTCGCCCGGGATACAACCCTGGTACCAGCCCTTGAAAGATCTTGGAGGACTCCCCTCTCAGTTCAGAGGTTCCTCCATGGAGCCCCAGCCGGAACCAAAGGTTCGAGAGGCGTGCAGCGAATACCTGTCGTTCTTCAAGAACAAAGATTATTCCAGGGAAGGGTTTGCGGAAGCTGCCCACCTCGGACAAAAGGTTCTGAAGGAAGCAAGGGGTTGGAAAGAGGCCTGCCGATCTCTGAGGCGGTGCTGGATCGAGCAACAGGGAGATCATTTTCAACAACTGCATGGCTCGTTCTTCGAGGGTTTGGTGGACGACAGCCTATTGGAAAAGGCAAGGTCCAATGCTGTGGAAGGGATCGCAGCCAACTCTACCTGTGAGACACAAGACCGAGTAAGATGCACGCCGCATCCCAGCTTGAGGGACCATCTTGATGAGGCAGCAGGGCAGCTTTGGAAAGATGCCAGCAAGGGGAGAGCCTTGGTGTGCCTGGACGCGGACGATGGCCTGTTGGAGGGTGTCATATCAGTCCCTATGGCCCGAGTCCCGAAGATGATGCCAGACAGGACGCTGTCCAGCAAAGGAAGAGTCATATGGGACGCGACGGCCATCAACCAGACGTGCCACAAGTCCCGGCATCCACCAGCATTGCAGCCGAAGCACTCCGAGGTAGCAAGGGCCATCATTTGGTGGAAAATGCAGTTCCCGGATGTGCCGGTACTCCTGAGTAAGAAGGACGTGAGCGACGCCTTTAAGTGGGTGCCCGTCCAACCCGGAGACTCTCGGTACTTTGCTGCAGATTTGCCTGGAGGATTTTTTGGAGCTTCATGCCCTATCACGATCCTCTACACGTCGTTGACCTTCGGTTGGTGCGGTGCACCGGGGGAGTATATGCTGTACGCGTGGCTGGCTAAGCAGGCGCTGCACAACCACCGGCCTGAACGGCCTGAATGGCACGGTGGCTGCAACTTCCGGAGTTTCGTGTTAATGGACGACACAATCCTCATCGAACCCATGCTGGGAGCGAGGCCTTGGATGGCCATGGCCACTGCCGAAGAATGCACGAGAAACGCCTTGGGTCCCAAGACCCTCAATGAAGAAAAAGATCTTATTGAGGGTAAGCTTGAAGTGGAAAAGCTTATCTGGGGTCTCAATTACAACACGGAGACAGGTACCCGGGCACTTCCAGCAGTTAAGTTGGAGAAAGCATCGCACTTGCTTCACTTGCCAGAGTTTGACCATGGCAATGTGCAAGTTCCCCTGAAGCTCATCCAGGAGTTGAGGGGAAACCAGCAATTCTGGCTCGCGGTAATCCCCTCCTTGGGACCGCTTTTGCAGGCCACCAATGACCTTCTCGGGCCTCCAGATGAGAAGGGGTTTGCAAGGGCACGTGGCGACGCTAAAGGCCAGAGAAGAATCTGGGAACGGTTTTGGGAAGCCGTGGAGATACAGCGCCTCTTGGTGGACAACAGAGCCGTCTGGGAAGCAAGGTTCACGCACCCTTTACTGGATGCCTTGAGTGTGGAAGAAGTGTTGGCGATCCCTGCCTATCGAGACAGGGTGGTTTGGGCTTCGGGCGATGCTACCCTCGACATGATAGCCGGAATTGATTGGACCGCGAAGAAGGCCTTTGCATGCTCGGTGGAGCCGTTGAAACACGCACTGAACAAGTTCATTTCAGATGCCACAGGTGACGATGATGGCAAAGACTACGAAGAAGGGTCGGGGTTCATTATCGCTATCACAGAAATGTTAGCTGTTGTGTGTTTGGCCTCCTTGAGGGCCCATGAATGGCAAGGGCGGATGATTCTCTACGCAGCGGACAACCAGACGGTGATCAGGTGGCTTGAGCGACGGCAGGCTGGGCACGCGGTAGCAGGGTACCTCATTCAGATTTTGTCGGCCCTCGAAGCTGCCGGGGGATTCCGGGTGTTTGGGGCGTTCGTCCGGACTTATCACAACATCACAGCTGACTCGCTCACCCGGGAGAATCCTAAGCTGGTTATGGAGGCCAAGGGATTGCAGGAGCTCAATGGTGTCCTGGATTCATTAAGGATGCAATTGGACCGAGGATGGCAACGTAGGGCATTGATTTGGGCGGGCCAGGCGGACGCTGACTGCCAACAGGCACTCCGACTGGCGGAGCGAAGAAGGGAAGCCGGTGAGATCCCGCGTGGTCTTCTTGATCTGGGAGTGGTGGAACTTGGATGCTCTGGAGGCCCTTATACCCGGGCTGGCTTATCCCGTGGGGCGGGAATTTTGGATCCACAGAGTCCGACAAAGACAGGACCTTTGCGGGCCCTGTTGGGCTGTTTCAGTCTTTGCATTCTGTGACCAAAGAAGATTTGGACACCCTCAGCCGTGGCGTGAAACTCGCCCGCCCCGAGGTGGTGTGGATAGATTGCCGAATCGAGGAGTCTGGCAAAAAGGTTGCCGAGGTCCTTCGTGCGTTGGGTCTGAAGACTCGTGTGATGCAAGTGAGTGGGAGAACCCTAAGGGATCAGAGCTGGTGGAGAAGATGGGTCGTTTTAGGGGTCAAGAGAGGAGATGTTTGCCTCCCATGTCCCGAAGTCTCCCAAGAGCCTCAAACTCTTATCCCCAAGTTTTTTCCTGATTGGTTCACCTGCAATGACGGTGAGGAGGCTATCCAGGGGACTTTGCAACTTGACCCCTCAATGCCTTTTTTGGGAGCAACAACCCCAAAACCTTGCGGAGTCATGTTCGTCAAGGGAGGTGATGACGCTGAGGAGAAGCACAGAAAGCTTGTTTGGGACCCCTCAAGACCTTTGCCGGGGCTTCATCCTGGATCTTGGGACCCCCAACATAAGGACCCCCTTTTATTGTATTTTCAAGGGAAGCAGGGACCCCAAGCCAAGGTTATCACCCCACAAGAAGTTTGTTTGCTTTTAGAGGGTAAAGGTGCCCCCAAAGATTTGGATCAAGCAGCGTCTGCCGCCCGGTCCTTACTTGCTGCCGCCGGTAAGCCTAGTTAGACTTGGTTTGAACTGGTTTGGCTCACACGTGGAAACTGAGGGAAAGGGACTTGTGGCCGAAGGGGAAGCCGCGGCGCGATTCGCGCCCGGCCAAACCCCTTGGGATAAGGCAGGCCTTTGCCCGCTTCCGTGGGAAGAACACACCGAAGAAGTCCTCCTTGAGTGGCTTCGAGAACAGAAAGCCATGGCCCAAAATGCTGCCAGGGTCGGAGGTAAGAAGTCCCGCCTATCTGATGAAGAAAAGGCCTCGAAGGCTCTTTCAAGAATTTTGAGGCACGAAGCGGGCACCAGAGAGTGTCCTATCTCACCAGAAGGTTGGGTGAAGTGGCAGGACATCCTACGACACCGCCTGTGTCGGGATATGAGCGAAGAGATCCTGGAGAGAGGCGTCTACCAGAACAGCAAAAACCGGTTCATCGCCAAGGTAGACGACCAAGGCGAATGGTATGCAGCCGCCTGGAGCGGTCACACTATCACAGGTGTGACTGGACCGTCACATGAGGCGGCTCCTTCCACCACGCCTTCGGTGTTGGTCCACGGCACTTACCGTGCCTACGTCCCTGCTATCCAGAGGAAGGGGTTGAAGAGGGGGCGAAGAGACTTGGAGAAAAGATCTCGAGGTAAAGATCGTGATCGATACCAGGAAGGCTGAGACGTTGGGGTGCCGGTTCAGAAAGACCGGCAATTTGGTGTGGCTTTGCTCCCAAGATGTCCCGCCCGAGGCGTTTGTGGCCATTGAGGAATGGGACGACCTGGTTATGGTGGACAAGGTGAACGCCAACAAGCCGGTTCGTCGTCCGCCAGTGGGGCGGTGGAACCTCGGAGTGAAGGCCTATGGGAGCCCAAGATCGAGGAGTGGGAGACGGGCGCAGACCCTGTACCAATCACCCAGGACGTCGTGGAGGTGACCCAAGCACTAGTGGAAGCTGCTAAGGAGGTGCCGCCAGGAACACACCTGGAAGTTGACCCCCTTACCTTTGCTACCCAGGTTAAAGAGGGCGACGAACCAGAAGAGCAAGCAGGTGGCGAGGATTGCGACTGGGATCCCAGCACTGAGGATGAGGTCGAGGTCGTCCAGGCCGTCGCAGCTAAAAGTGTGGTAGAGGATGACCCTGTGGCAAAGATGGAGATTGAGGAGGACGAGCCAGCGCCCAGGAGGCGCAAGAGGTTCAACCTGGGGTCGGCGCAGATCCTGCTGCTCCAAGCAATCGGAGACGCAGACGCGGCCAACTGGGAGTCCCTTCAGCAGTGCATCCGAGACCACGGGGCACAAAGAGAGGACAAATCTGGCCTCTTGGGCCGCTTGGAGCAACTCGCTGAACTACGCCAGGCAAGCTGGGAAGGAGCTATGGTGGCTCTGCAGGAGGAGAGAGACCGAGCGTGGCGAGTGTCCAGGGCGGAGAACATGTACAAGGCAAACCTCGACGAGGAGATGGCGCGTCTTGAACGTTTCAACCCAGTAGCCCCTAGGACGTCCGAGCCAATCCTCACCAATGCCAGGTTGCAAGCAGATATCCAAGCAGGAGTGGGTATCTGGAGAGCCCGCAGAGACCATCGCGCCCGAGAAAGAGCCGCGAGACATCACAGAGACCAAGGAAGGGAGGAGCGGACTCGAGAACCAGGGCCGCTTATGGATGTGGATCCACGCGAAGGAGGGCAAGCGTTGGACGACGCTATGAAGGTTCGGGCTAAGCAGGAGCTCAAGGACTTTAGGGCGGAGATCCGGCATGCAGGAGTTGCAACCGGCTCGGGAGCCCCAAGGTCCCATCAGAAAGACTCCCAAAGGAGAAAGAAGGTGAAGAAGCAGAAAGCTCTCGAAAAGCGAAAGGAAGGCAAGAAAGATCCTACCGGCCCTGAAGAGAAGCCTGAAGAGGAAGCCCGCGGCGAGGTTCTCGCCCGGGCACCCCCAGAAGGCGATGCGTGGAGTCGCTGGGTTGGCAGGAGAAGTTAAGAGAGAGGATCAGCAGGCGGTGAACTTCGGTAGAGGGATGATGGACGTTGGAACCGACGTCCACCGGTTTGATCCCGTGGATGAGGGCCAGTATGCGCATTGGCGAACTGATCTCGCTGATTCGAATGGGATAGCCCTAGGAGACGATGAGGCTGATTTGGTCTTGAGACAGCTCCAGGTCTTGATACCAGACGTGGATGTCCTGCCCCCTTTGTACAAGGCAAGGGGGAGCCCCGTTTTGGTGCACAAAAATGGGCAGCCAGCCCAGATCCAAGCCACTCGGGACTTCTGCGTTATGGTGCTCGAAGAAGGTCACTGGCACGGGATTACTTGCCTAAAAGTCCCAGGAGAGGACCGATGGGGTGTGTCTATCACCGGAATGGAGCCTGAAGAAGATGTGACGGGGTGGGATGAAACTCTAGCCTCACTGTCCACTATCCCAGCGAGCCAATTGGCGATCAGGACTGCAAGAGACTCAGTCGGGGTGCCGGGAGCATGCGGATACGCAGCCCTCATCTCGATAGGTAATCAGTGTACCGGCCACTGGGACTGGGACCCTCTCCAAGCTGCTTCCTACACCGCAGACCCCGTGCTAGATGCCAAGATCCACAACCACCTCACCAATCTGAGGAATTACTTGCAGGCCAATCGAGCCCCGCTGTACTATCGCCAGTTTGTGCTTCAATGCCGAGCCACACCAGGTTATCGTGAGAAAGGTGTCGATGGGCCGTGGGCTGGCCAGGCCCGTGTCGCGCATCGCGACCGGACCTGTGTCAGTCGCGGCCGTGGTGCTTCACGAGCCAGGAGGACCAGGAGTGGAGGAAAGAGAAGAAGGAGAGACTTGGGTGGGGTACGGCATTTTGCTGGCCCTGTTTTGTCTCCTGTGTTGGAGAGCCTTCTGCATTTGCAGGCGGTTCAGAGAGGACTTGCAAGGGAGAAGCCCCCGGCGGGACAGGAAACCGTCGCCGTCAAGAAGGGTGGGAGGGACTCGTAAAAGGGTCAGATTCCACTCCAAGCTTGAAGACGGAGCGCAGGGTGTTCCTAAGGTTGAGTTTTTGGGAGGGCCGAAAACAGCCAAAGGCCTGTTCCCCATCAGCAAGCCGATGAGATTCTCCAACATCCAAGGAGGACAGGAGTGGAGTCAAGAAGGATGGGCTCTACTTTTGGATAGGTACTCCAAACCGACGATGAACGTGTACAAATCCCAGTACAAGTGGTGGCAACTCTTTTGCCAAAGGAGAGGCTTGGACCCGGTGAGGTACGTCACAGGGTACGACCGCAAGGAGGAGGATTTGTTTTTGGAATACATGATCCACTGTGCGGTGAATGAATCCCAAGCGCCGGGAACCGTCAAGATCAGACTGGCCGCAATCCGGAGCATTCACTTGTCAATGGGCCTGCCGGATCCAATGGCACACCTTCCGAGGATTCCTTTAGCTATGGCGGGAATCAAAAGGAGATGGGGGACGAAGGTCAGACGCAAACCCGTCACCCCCGAAATGCTGGAATGGATCGGCCAACACTGCGACTATGGAAAGACGCAAGAGGGGAGCCTCATGTTCGGAGCGGTTTGCTTCGGATACTTCTTCCTTCTGAGGGCGTCCGAGTATCTCTGTGTGGGATACAACCAGCCAGAGAAAGGTCTACGAGGGCAGGATGTGGTTCTGAAGGCGCAAGGCCAGGAGTGCACTTTGGAGACCATCAAAGAGGCGGACGAGGTTATTTTGACCATAAGAGGATCAAAAACGGATATCTATAACCGGGGTGAAATCCGCAATCACTTCCGGGCAGAAGGGAATGTATGCCCGGTCCGGGCGGCCATCGCAATCTTTTTGAACTTCCCCCAGCGGTATGGGGGAGGGAACGATGCTTTTGGCCCCCTGTTCCGAACGGCTGATGACAAGCTGCTGCCAAGGGGAGCGGTGCAAGCGGCTATCGAAGCCGCGGCAAAAGCACTGAACATGCCCCCAGGAGACCTCGGAACTCATTCATTGAGGTTTGGGGGTGCGTCAGCGATATGGGCGGCCTATGGGGAGAGCGCCCTTGTGAAGAGATGGGGCAGGTGGGCCTCAGACTCTTTCCAAACCTATCTCTGGGACGCACGTGAAGCGTCCAGAGATATCGCCAAGCGAATGGCGACGGTCGATCTTACCCCGGCCTAGGTCCGTGGCGCGCTTCGCGCCCGGACTGTATTGACGGTGGGAAAGAGCTTGCAAGGGCAAGCAAAGATTTGACCTACACCACCAAAACGGTGGGAAGCTTTTCATGCCTGTGCGCGCAAAAAGTGCACCTTTGCTGTCTTGTGCGAGCTGGAAACCATATTATATCATATTATATCATATTAAATCATATCATATTATATTATATTATATCATATTATATCATATCATATTATATTATATTATATTGTATTATATTAAATTGTATTATATTATATTATATTATATCATATTATATTATATTGATAATATTATATCATATTATATTAGTTATGTTATATTATATTATACTATATTATATTATATTATTTTATCTTATGAAATATGATATCATACAATATATCATGTTATGTTATGTTATGTCATCTTATAGCATATCATCTTATGTCATAGTATGTATGTATGTATGTGTTAAACAATATATCCGTCCGACTCAGTCAGAAACATATCTAATAAGTACACTGACCGGTAGATATATACGTGGATTGATGGATGGATGGGCAGATAGACAGATAGACGGATAGACAGATAGATAGATAGATTAGATTAGATTAGATTAGATTAGAATAGATTAGAATAGATTAGAATAGATAGACGGACGGACAGACAGACAGACAGATAGATAGTTAGATAGATACTTATATAGGTACAAGAGTACATACACCCTACAACCCTTTTGATCATGTATCTAGATATACCGCATACATGTATTTGAATGCACACACACACATAGTACAGTTGTTGATCTTCGTGCAAAGAGGAGCTCTTCCGAAGTCAAACTCTGAGACTCATTCCACACTCTGCGGCAAGATCCATTAGACAACCTGAATCTTTGGTTCTCTGAGGTCAGTTCTCGAATCTGATGGTGCTTTCTTCAGGTGCATTCTGCAATCTGAACATGCACAGCTGGCAAGAAATGCGTGAACTTCTGTTCTATTCTTTACCTTTTTCAGAAAGGTTCCTGCCAAATACTTGAAAACCTCATCTCCTAAAAGGCCGCTATAACCACAAAGATCCCAACTCCCTGATCCAAAAAATTTGCTGGCTTTATTCCCATCTCTTAGTATCAGGCCAGCAGATGATATTCATGAAGGCCTCCTTGGCAGCGAAAGCAGCCAGCGGTCGGGGATCCCCCAGAATTTGCGAGTTGATTCGGATGGTGCCTCGATTGGAAGGCTCGAAAAACACAATTATTGCTAAAGGTTTTTGCAGACGGAAATTGCATCTTTATTGTGAAATGATCAAGAGCCCGGATTTTAGAACATACAGTATATTCCAGGTACATTAGGTCATAGCCAACTACGTGTAAGACGGTGAGTTCAACGAATGAGACATGAAGATGGTTGATTTTTTTGACTTCTTGCAAAAAAATCTGTTTCCAGAGGAAATTCGCAACAATTGAACGGAGTTTCACATGTGCCGAGCCAATATTCAGAATGCAAAAGAGGGGCTCAAAGAATAGATATCACTCACTGCTGGGGTGATTCATGGGTGTATTCGATCCAGTTGATCAAATCATGTTGAAGTCAAATGTTACTCTACTGCAGCTGGTGATTTAATAGGAACTCACCTTATTTTACATGACCTTCTAACTTTTTACTGCAAAAGAACATACCGTACTTCAAGCGTATAGTGCGATGCCATGCGGCAATTCTTGTCGCTGATTCTTGCAGAGAGGTACTCAGGACTACTTGATCCTACATTTTATACAACTCAGGTAACCATGGTTGCCATGCTTTCATCGCTTGCAAGCTTGCTACTCAGACCTAGGTGCGCCCTGCTGGAGACTTTCATGGAGCTGGGGGAGGACTCAGCTAGAGCTGAGCTCACGTGAACTCGTGTTGAGAATCAGTGCCTTCTGGATGAATTTTCTCAGCAGGAGAAATTGGATTGGGGAATCCGCCAGAAAATGGTGAAACTACTGTAATCCATTGATATCCTGGATAGTGTAAACACTTCACTTTGTTAGAGTTCGATGCAGGAAGAGAGCAAGGGCAAGGACCATGAGTCGGGCGAGATAGTGAAGTCTCCGCTTCAGTCCGGATCGATGTGTTGCTGGCGACTTTTCCAAAGCCCGTCGGCTGAAGAGTTGATACGACTTTGTGAAAGTTGAATTCCAGCTACGCAGCTGGTTTCAGGTGATTTTATCCTCCTTGGCAATGTTGTATTTGGCAAGGTTTTGTTTTTTAATTTTGTTTTCTGGATCCTGGATTGCCCTTTCTATTTGGCACACATGAAGTCAGCAGAGTCCGAGAAACAAACAACGACTTTACTCATAGTTTGAGATGATTCATCATAGCAGTCATAACAATAGAATTGAAAGAGAAGCTTCCAGCTTCCCAGTTCCTGCCAGTTCCCAAGAAAAAACTGAAGCTATCCTCGTGGAAGAGACCCTGCCAGGCCTGGGCTAATGCAACTCACCGGCGAGATATCGGAGAGAGCATCTCAATTGGCCACGTGGGTTGGGATGCCTGGTTAAAACCATCACAGTCCGACGGAATTGATCTAATCAGTGAAATGGGGAGTGAAACATGTAGAGCGATTGGGATGGCTGAGCTATTTGATTTTGGAGCCCAGGAATCACCAAAATCACTCAGTCATTCAAGAGTGACTCACTTTTCATGACTGCTTGTCGATGAACCTGGTCCAAAGAGCCCGTTTCGATGTAGACAAGGTCCTGGAGGGAAATATGAAAATGGAAGACCGATTGGACTGGGCAATCCTCTAGTGAAGTTTTCTACTTCTGCCCCGCAGACTTTGACGTTTGTGTGTTCAGCCATCTTGTCGCTGTTGATGTGCAAGGCACCAAGCATCTTGGACTTCCAGGTGCGAAGCCATTCGAAGTGTTGCGGCCATATGTCCTGCAAAGGTATTTGCGTAAAATCAGTATTTATACAGTTTGTGTATGCTGCGATATATCTTTGCGCAAAGCATGGCATGTAATTAAGTGAAATTCATGCATCTTGACTATATATGCCGCATAATTCTACGTGACATACACACGAAAGTACATGATTATTGATAGACATGTTCTGTTTTTTTCAGTCAGATCCCATGCAGATTCTTCTTGTGAATCAATGAATCTACATCATGGTATGCTTCTTTCAGCTCAAACAGGTCACATCACGGAGCCCTTTCATGGTGCTTGAGGCATGGTCGGAGAGAGTTTCACAGTGTCCGCCTGGTAGCTTAGTACTCTGACGATCTCTGACGTCAGGCGGGCCAAGCTCGTGGTGATAAGCCGAAGCCACCAAAGTTGAGCAGTGACGCCATGCTCAAGCCTTCATCTCAAGTGCATTTGTTGCTTGTGGTAGGCGGAATCTCATCCTGGCTGCTTTTTATAGTTTCTTCTCCTGATTTTCGAATGTTTTCGAAGCAGATTGTTTGTTGTGGCAATGTGAGTGTGAGTTGTTCTTGTTTTAATATGCTCCCAAAACATCAAGTCTTCAAGGAAGCAGAAGTTTGATGCCCACGAATCTAAGGTGGATTCACATTTTCCAACGACATCGCTTCATGATCTTGGTTTGCCAAGACCTCAAGTGCAAATGATTCGACACAACAACTTTATCTATCTTCAGAAACAAAGTCTTACAGAGCCAAACCCTCCGAGCTCGTTGCATTGATATTCGGTTCAAAACACGTGATTTCACCATTTCAGGTTTTTTTTTCCCACGTAAAAGGCAGGTGTTTTTAGCATTTGCGAAGTCTGCACTCTCAAGGTTTAGGGCCGGAGCCAGGCAGCCTTTGGACTCAGTGCTTTTGGGCTTCGGGGATGTCAAGACTCTTGGGGTACAAGGAACACTATCAAGTTGCATAGCTACATACCCCGAGCTGTGGACCTGTGTGTGGGTGGTATGGTTGGTAGGACTACTACTACTACTACTACTACTACTACTACTACTACTACTACTACTCCTGTACTACTACTGTGCTACTACTGCACTACCACTACTACCACCGCTACCAAGAGCACTACCATCACCGCTACCACTACGACTAATACTAGCACTACCAGTACCACTACCGGGTACAGGTACCGAGGGGGTGAGGATACCATGACAGGGGAATATATCTGCATGGTGTCATTTGGCAATTTGCCCCCTGAAATTCCGACTCCGCCAAAAATCCTCAGAAAAAAAAATGCATGGATTTTCCAGGATCCGACATTTAACGAAACTGGTCTAAGGCTTAGAGCTGCGTCCCTTGACGGAAGATGCTGGGACACATAGGTTGCAATTGAGGCGGGGTGTTGGATCAAAGATGTTGGTTCAGAGGTTTCTAGCCTCATCTAATCACGGTAGAAAGGAACAGCAACTGGAGGATAGCTGAAGAGGAACTTCACCAAAACCTGGTTCTTAAAAGTGGCCCACACACAAGGTTACACTTATATACACCCATTTCTTTCGCTGTGTTTTCTTGGGTAGTTTAACTATTTTGACTCCCTGCCTATCTTTGGTCCCCTGCCTTTGGCTGAAGCCATCGCAAGACCGGGTGCGTTGGTTTTGCTTCGTGCCGATTGTCTCACACATCGCTTTAGCTCTCGAGGTGGCTGGTGGGGGATGCGGTCACACTCCACTGGGGCAGGAAGTTTGAACTGCTCTGAGAATAGAAATTGGCATGAATTAAATTGATAGAAAAAACCCCGATGAAACACCTTTTGCAGTCTGCAAGACACATGGAGTTAAAGTTTTCATATACGAAGCTTGTTCGAGGAATAGTTAAGTATGATGCAAATACTGTATATGATAATTCATTCCGGAATTTTGTCAAACTGTTCGACATGAAAATGACAGAGGTTGATAGTTATCGGTTGTGTGCTGGGTCATCCAGAAATGCCGAGTCTTTACCAAGCTTCCCAAAGAATGACGGTTAATTTGCTTCCATCAGTTCTTTTCCCGCTTTGCTTCGGTCGAATTCTGAAGAGTACATCCTCAGATCAATGGATGCAGTCTAGTTTCTTTGGAAGTATCGAGGTATTACTTCGGAGGTATATTCTTTGAGGACAGTTTTGCAAATGAAAAGCCAAGACTTTGCATGGGTAAATCAACTTTGATTTTGCAGGTTTCAGAGTCTCAATTGCTTCTTGGTAAGTTGTTGTGTCAATGTGAAGAAGCCATTTTACTTCTTTTGCAAACATTGTGCTTGCAAAACGCAAGTGTGTCTGTCATTTGGTGCTGAGATTTTTGCCCTCCCTAAAAGCGTCCGCGGTGACTCTCACAGAGTGTGTTGGAGGTTCATTTGTTGACTGACAGAAGCTACCGCGTCGTCCACCGCATAACTTTTTCGGCGTAAAAAGGAAGTATATTTTTTGCTTCCATCTCTAGACTCATTGTAGCGAGAAACACATTCTGTTTTTTGAGGTTGAATATTTCGAGGTTGGGGATTAGTACAAATGTGAGGGTCTCTGATCGCTTCTGCTCGGCTCGGTTTTGTAGCTCGACTTTGTCGCAGGCAAATGCTTCATGCTGACTAACTTTCTTCTGGGGTCTGAAGCCCGAGCATTGAGGTTCTGGAAAGCTCTGTCTTGAAGATTTTGAAGGAACAGTGACTGCCTACAGCCTATATAGTTTTCATAGATTGGAACAAAAACAATCTGAGATAGGAAATTTCATGGATCCCCCAAAGAAACAAGGATGTGAGAGGTGATGATATAGTGATAGTAAGCCATGTTTGTCTAATAAGCCTCAGTAATCCTTGTTTTTTTTGTGTGTGTGGGTGGGGGGTATGTCAGGTAGGGGTGGTTGAGTGGTAGTGACAATTGGAAAATCCATCTAACAATCTGTGACATCAGTAGCTATGAACATCAATCTGATATATACACTACGTATATATACCTTAGGTGTGGCCCCATCCCAGTAACAGTGGGAAATGAAGATCTATAGGGATCCCCTCCTAAAAAATGTAGTCATCCTAGTGGTCACTTACTGGGAGGGGACCACACCTCATATATACATCCCTCTGCAACCCTCATTTTCGACATTTCATCTTCCATTTTGCTGGATGGACCATACCTGGACAAAAAAAGGGCGTCCTGAGGCCAAATCCACAACGAAATGTGTGTGGCTGAGACGGGGATCCGCACAAGCATTACAATGTTACCAAAAAACGCAGGTGCGTTTAAGGAGCAAATCGGATCAATCAACATTCCACTCTAGGTTAGGTGGTACCTGTTTTATACTTTTTGCATACTTACATCTATACTCTAGATTTTGTTTGGCAGCTTGAGGTGTACCTCATGTGCCACTGAACTCTTTGACTGTGTTTTTTCCTGCCTGATTTTGACGGGCCCATTTTTTTTCGGAAAAAACTTTCTTTGCTCCCCAGGCTCGCTTGGCATTACAGTTGCAGGATGACTTGGGACGAAACCTCATGAAGATCAAGGCACAAGACAAAGTTAGGACATCAATCGTATCTTCCACAACAAGGTCTTTTGATCTGAATTTCACCTGAAGTGTCCCCCGGAGCGTTTTTCCAAAATCTGGTTCCCAGAAGGCATCAACCTTTTGTTTGCAGCAGGTGGTTTTGAAACACATCAGCGATTGCATGAGTCTCAATTTGGTCTTGACAGGAAAACTCCAAGAATGAGGAGGATTTCGAGAGCCAGACCAGTCGGGCGGTTCTGGTGCCCCAGATGCGTGCTTTGGTTTGTGTGCAGGAAGTGATTTGCCATCAGAAATTAGACTTTTTTTCAACCAGCCAGACTTTTTGTCCAACACATCTTGGCGCATTGCCAAGATTCAGCGCATTGCCAATCAGCAGGGGGCCTTGACTTCATATGCAAACCATTCCTGGTCAGACAAGGTTGTGCTGAAACACAGAGACATTTACTTGAACAGATATACTGATATACATACAGAGTGTCAAGGTTTGACAGATTCTTGAGATCTATGGGCATATACCAAAGAGCTGGTGGTTGGTTGATTTCGTGGGTTGCAGGGTCAGCATCCGAAGTCGAGGAATCTTCACAAAGGGCAGCAAACAGCAGTGCGTGGGTGTGCATCCAGGTGCTGAGCTGAAGGAAGTCGTTGAAGATGGAATTGTTGAACCATTTGTACGCTGGAAACATTTTACAGATATTCAACAGTCCTGCACCATTGAATGCAAATACAAGTTGTCGGTAGAAAAAAGTACTTACATTGAAAGTTTATTTTGATTTTGATTTTGGCAAGTCTTGGTCACAACTCTTTGTGTGTGGTTTTGACTTCCTTTCCACAATCAGCTTGACCACCTGGTACATTGAATTCATGATCATGCACTCACGGAAGTCGACTCTTGAGGGAGCCGGTTGGAGCACACGATCCGGATGCCTTTTGCTCCGCGATTATGGCAGGCGATGTGGGTGTGATGGAGAATTTTTGATAGTTGCCGTGGCAGAACGTTTTTGATTTAGATTGAACAGAGTTCGTTTTAGCATGCAGGCCTTGCTTGAAGGTAAATTGACCGCCAAGCCTTTCAGGGGATCAAACATGTTCCCCTACTAGTCACCAATTTGAAGGTTGCCGCCATGACACAGCTTTCAGGGTTAGCACTGTCAGAGATAGCCACTGCTTTTATCCATGCTGGTGTGAGCGAAACACGAGACGTTGCTAATTTGTCAGAGGTTCTTCTGTTGGTTCGTGGCAGGATTCGAAGTGGGTCTCATTCTTCGGATCAACAGATTCAGGCAGATAGCATTCGTCATTGTGTGGCTCCGTTGGTGCAGTGGCTGGACAGGGAGTCCGACATTTCAATTTTGCCAGTGCAACAGAAGGTGGACTTGTTGTGGAATCTTTATTCTGCCACAGTTTCCCGAACAGTTCTGGCAGATAGATTTCCTTTGATTTGCAGTAACGAAGATGTGTGGAATGAAACTATGACTAGTGCTTTCATGATCGGTGCTGGTCATGAGAGCCAACCTGTAGACACAAAATGGTTCCTGAAGAGACTGCCGTTGATGCTAGGGCTCTTGGGCTGTTCGCTCATTTTGCTGGATCAGTATCTAACTTCTGGCAGATGGAGAGTGTATAGCATGCTGATGGGCACTGGCCTGATTGCAGTGGGAGGTGTACTTATGCAGTTCCCATGTTTTGCTGGTCGCGGTCAGCGGCAAGAATCCATGGTGCAGAACTATACGAACTTGCCGTTTAGGTCTTCGAGTGTGGGCCCTCCTCCTGGCTTGGGACAAGCAGATCAGCCTCCAGCTGGTGTGCCCCCTTTGCCAGGCACGTCGGATGCGTTGACTACGGGGAGCGCAGCAATGAATGGTGCGAATGATACTATAGCTGTTGGTACTCATGTTCTTCTAAATGGCTTGGGTCCCACTGCACCCCTTGCCGGACAACGTGGTGTGGTGGCAGGCGTACAGGCTGGACTCTACGAAGTGGTGTTGAGCAATGGGATGAATGTCAACAAAATCTCATTTCAGTGCTTAACAGTGGTACCAACAGAGAATGAGCAGGTGCCTTCAGCACCAGAGATGACCGGCTTTTCGACACAGATGGCTGGACAGTTCTATGCACCTTTTGTGGATGCTGGGGCAGAGAAAGTGAAGCAACAGGCAATTCGTCTGCGGACAGCGCTTGAGAAGGCGCAATCACTGCAGAGCACTCAGCCTGCTTGGGGCAGACTCTTTTGGCAAGCAGTGAAGAATGAAGTCGACATCTATGGCCTTGAACAATCAATCAAGGATGTGCTGATTGGGCATGGCTATGTGGGACCGGATACGGTTGGGCCTCCTCGTTATGAGGAATTGAAGAAGAAACTGACAGAGATGGAAAACCAACCTTTGGCTCCGCATGGTACTGGGTCAGCACTCCTTAGAGGGGCAGCAGGCGATACAGTTTCAGACCCAGAACAAATGGCATGGCATCTCAAACTTCCAGCAGATCTCCAGAGGGCTGCACCAGAGCTCTATCGCAACATCAGAGCTGAGGGTGTCAGCTCAGTGCGGCAATGGGTCAACGAGCAGCACGCTGGTTTGGAAGCCAAGAGTTCGACTCAATTCCAAGACTTGTTCACTGCAGCAACTATAATAGATTTCGAATTAGCTGGGTGCCGATCGGAGTCTGAATTGATGTCCAGGCTTGCAACATCAGATACCTTGGAGATTCACCTTCGCAAGTTGGGTGCCTTCATCTATTACCGGCGCACCAAGGACAAGACGGGTGCAAACAGGATGTTGGGCTTGAGGGCGCCAGGCTCTCAAACTGATATTGCTCCGAAGTGGATGCTGGACGATGCAAACGTTCATTCCAAGACAGAGTATCAGCGTTTGGAGCGTGGCCAGAAGCTCAACAGACTTGAACAAGGTGATGGTGCTGGCAAACGAGGAGGTGGAAAGGGTGGCAAGGGTGGGGGAAAAGGAGGAGGTCGTGGTAAGCCCACTAAGAAGGGTGGGTCGGCCACCCAAGGGTGATCTCAACAACTGGAAGGCCATCTATCGGAAGGCTCACAGCCGATGGATGGTGAATGCAAAGAGTGGGCAGAGCCCGGCCTTGGTGAGATGCCATCGCTGGGTGAATTCATAGGGTCACCGACTGTGTGGCCACTACTTCCACTCCCTTTTCCTGATGTGGTGCAATGGAAACCCCGCCGCAGTTGCAGACTTCGACAAAGACAGAAACACCGACTGCAAGTGAGACGAGCTGCTGTTGGTTTGATAAAGGTTATCAATGCACTACATCATGGTCAAGCTTCTTCAGTGCTGACAACGCCTGGGGCTAAAGTGGGAAGCCGAATGAAGGTAACTTCAGCCAGGTCACTGGCCTTGAGTCATCTGCTAAGTCGTGTGGCTTTGATGGTCAGGGAACGCCGGGGGTTAGCCCTGACAGGCGTCCAAGCTTTAGCATCCCTTCTGAAAGCACCACTGGACGAATCTGGCTATGTTAGACCCACGGGAGTTCGACAGGTCGCTATGCTTGCTGACAACATAGTTGAACCCAAAGATGACAAGTGTATCTGCATGCTTCAGGCCCTACCTCGTGAAGATGCCTCCTACTATCAACTCGAAGACAACGTAGTGGAGACCAAAGGCAAGTGCAGTGTCATTTTTGAAGAAATTGAGCAACACTATGGGTTCATAGGTGGAGAGCTTCATGAATTTCTGAAATACCTCAGAAGACCAGATGTGAAGCCTTTATGGGAATGGGATCTGATGAGCAACGTTCGTGCCATTGCTGGAGTCTCAACTGTCATGAAGAAGAATGGCGTTGATCAACGAAAACTCATCATGCAGTGTGCCGCAAACATCTGGGTATGGGTGGTGGCTCATCGCTGGCCAGAGTTTTTGTGGCCAGTGATCATATGCATGTTGCTGCCTGTGATGAAGACTCGGCCTTCACCTATGTCAAGGTGCCTGCGTGGATGGCCAGATGGCAAGCAGCACCACCAGTGTTGGCTAACATGGCGTGGGACCTGTTGGACGACACCCTCAAATCTAAGATCTCTTCACCTTCTTCGACGTTTGTTGCGCCCAAGTACCTTCGGCTGACAATGGGTGGGAGTCACTCAGTCTACATACTGATGAGGATAAACATACAACACATCGGAAGCACGCTGTTCAACTATGCGGCTCGTTTGAAACTGACGAATGATTTTTCTGAAGCTGATACGGGCCGGTGTGGGGCAGATGTGCTACCGGAAGACTCCACATCGGAACAGGTGGCTGATGATACTTGGGTGCACAGACAACAGGTGAGGCGGTCACAACAATGGGGGCGGTCGGGCTGGACAGTTGATCAGTGGTGTGAGTCAGTTCGACGTTTAAAACAGTCTGGCGCAAGAGTGTTTGTGGTAATCCACATGTTTGCAGGTGAGAGACGGCCTGGAGACATTCAAGAGTTTTTGCAACAAATGATGGAAGCAGAGGGCCTTGAACTTTTGATGCTGTCAGTGGACTTGGCAGAAGACTGAGCCTGGGACTTCACATGCCAGACAACAGTGCATCGCATTATGGTTTTGGCCGAAGAGGGCCTCATCGATGCTTGGATTGGAGGACCCCCATGCTCTACTGTCGCAAGATCCAGGTTCGTGAAGATTCGTCATGGACCTCGGCCTCTTAGATTCAGATGGGCATTGTGGGGCAGGCCTGATCTTAGGCCACACGAGCGAGCTAGAGTCTTTGAAGCAAATACGCTATGGCTCAATTTCCTCATGGTGGCTGAAGCTGTGGCTAGCAGAGGTGGCTGCTACTTCTGGGAGCATCCGGCTGATCCAGGGGTTTCCCCCTATCCTTCAATATGGGCAACAGAAGAGATGAAGCAGTTTGAAGAGAGGGTCAATGGTCGTCGCATACACTTTCACCAGTGTCCCTTTGGTGGCATCACAGCAAAACTCACAACGCTGTCTGCAAACCTATTGGGAATGGAAGGTGTGGATGGTGTTCGCTGTCCGGGAATCAGCCAGAGCCATCAACATGGGGTGTCAATTGGTCGATGCCCTGATGGGGGCTTCTATACAAGACGACTTCAGACTTATCCACCACGGTTGTGCCAAGAGCTTGCTAAGATGCTGTTTGTCACCTTCAGGCATTTTGCAGCTATGAATATTGGCCCCACTGGAGCGCTCTCCCGGCCAGATGATGTACCTGCACCGAGAGTCACAGCTTGGTCCACGTTAGGGTCTCGGAAGTCACCGGGCGTGGTGATGTTGAATGAGGCCACAGCGAGATCATATAGTGTAAGAGTTGGTGAGTCTCAGTCTGCAGTTTACATTCATGTGGATGACACGGTCTTGGTCAGTAGTGGGTCTCCTGGAGCAATCCATTGTGACCGACTACTGGACGAGACTGTGAGTGGTTTGGGTGCAGTGGGTTTCCAAGTTACACAACAGTTCAGGGCAGGTGAGCTTGACAAAGTGGTTGGCTATGAGATGACCCCGAAACCAGCTGAGTTCAGACTCCCAAAACGTAAGATGGCGTTGGTGAACCAGGCGCTTCTTTTCCTTGCTGAGCAACGCACCGTGCAAGTTGACGTCCTTAGATCATTGCTTGGCATGTGGACTTTTGGGAGCCTCCTTAGACGTGAACTTCTTTCAATACCCCATGCAGTTTTCAGATTCATTGAGAAACATGAAGGTACAACGACAACTTGGTGGCCTGTGGCAAGAGATGAAGTCAGAGCTATGGCACATGTCACGTGCTTGATGACTTGCCATGTGGGGGCCCCCATACTGCCGTGGCTTTTTGGAACTGATGCAATGGGTGAGAACGAATTTGATTGGGGTGGTTATGGAATAGTGGCCACTGAACTTTTGGACGGTGAGACGGACTCCTTACTTCAACAGGGTGAGGCAATTGGCCGTTCGGTTGCTAGACTGGATGGTGGTGGTGCAAAATATCCTCACAAGGCATTGAGACCAACAGTGCCGTTTACTATGCTTCCTGAGACTATGTTTGCTGCGGAACGATGGCTTCCGGTTGAGAGAGGCAGATGGAGATATGGGGATCACATTACCATAGGTGAATCCCGAACTGTCCTTCGACTCTTGAGACGTCTGGGAGCTTGGCCTTCTCTACATGGCAGAGTTGTCTTCTCACTCCAGGACAACATGCCGACATCTTGTGCAATGACAAAGGGCAGGAGCCCATCCTTTTCTCTGAACAGAATTTTGAGGATGAAGGCAGCGGTTTGTCTCTCAGGCCGCCTTCGTGCCTTCTTGCCTTGGGTTGAATCAGAGCGGCAACCTGCAGACGAACTTTCAAGAATTTTATGGTGACTTTGGCTGAGGTTTGCAACTGCGTTAGGAGAATGCATTCAGACCTCAGACAACGTGTTAATGAAGACACCCTTCTGAGCTACCAGAAGGCTTTCACTTCCTTCACGGACTATCTACAAAGAAGATATGATGTACTGCTAACAACTGCGGAAGATTTGGATCAGCTCTTGATGGAATATCGGACAGAAGCTGAGCTTACTCGAGCCCAGCATGTGATGTTAGTAGCCAGCACTGAGTTCTTTCTGCCGCATGTCAAGGGCAGGCTGATTTATAGCAGAGAGGCGTTGAAAGGCCGTGCTTCAGCAGAACCAGTTAAGCATACTATTCCTTTGACATTTGAATGTGCATTACTTTTTGCAGCTTGGCATGCTTCTTCTGGCAGAACACGTTTGGGAGCAGCAGTTCTCATTCAGCATGCGACAGGTATGCGACCATCGGAGCTGCTAGCGCTGAAGCCGGAGCACATTCATCTGCCACTCGCTCGCACTAGTGCCATTACAGTGCGGTTGGGTGCAACTTACTCCACCAAAGTGAAGCGGGAGCAGTACATCTTAGTGGATCCTATCATACAATCTATTGCTTACTCTCTTTTGGCCAGACTCTGCATCACAACTCCAACTCATCAGCGACTCTTTCCTTTTGGATACAATGTTTACAACATGTCCTTTAAACAAGCTGAAGGGCACTATGGGCTTAGTTTGGGCACCACTGCACACTCGGGAAGAGCTGGTTTTGCAACTCATTCAGTGATGCAAGGGGTCCCCAGGAAAGAGATTCAAGCACAAGGGCGTTGGTTGTCAGAGTCGTCCTTTAACACATACATTGATGTTGCTGGGGCCTCGCATATTGCTGCTCAAGTCAACACCAAGCAACTAGCAAGTACGGCAAGGTGGATTGAGTCCCACATTTGGAAGTACTTTGATCTTCCGAATCCTTCCGATGTCAAGTCGCAGCCGCAGTGCATCAGTGGGAGCATTGGCACAGAAACCAGACTTCCGCTCTCCTTTGGCCAGAGACCTCATCCCCGAGCCCTATCTCGTCATCAGCGCAGTGTGTGGCGTCAGACCAAGTGGGACGAGCTTCATGGAACTCAGGTCCGTCTCAACGTGCAGTCAGTGCGAGGGACAGACCCTCAACCAAAGGCAAGGGCCGCGGCAGTCTTCGGCGGAGGGGGGACTCGCAGCACTCGATCTTCGATTAGAGGATGGTGCTGTCGTCGCATTGGCAAGTGGTTCTATGGCAGCTCTTTTGCTTTTGTGGCAGTGACTGTTGCCGCTTGCTGTGGTGGCGTTGAAGGACCCTTGGTGCAAGTTGCTCGGATTTTGGGCATTGTGGCTGATTTGGGAGAAGCTACTTCGTTTGCAGCAGGGCAAGCAGTGAATGTCACGGGTGCTATTGCTCATGCAGCCACAGATGTGATCACAAGTGCAACCTCAAATGGCCTCAACACTGCAGAGAACATCTGGAGAGGAGTTGATGTGCAAAATTTGAACATCCGACGTTGTGCTGGTATCATGACTGTGGAGGGAGAAGAGTTTTTGCGTGAGTGGTTGAACACCAGTGCCGCCACTACACTGGTGCCATGCCTCAATCAAGGTTTGGTGGACCAGATGCTTGCTGCGATTGGATCTATCTCTTTGTCTATGACTTCAATCCAAGCTGCGACAGAAGATCTGCAGCTTCTTACTTCCTTCAATCACACTAAGGTGTGGGCACAGTTGTTGCCAAATGGTCGCACTCAGGTCCACTATGACATGGTGTTAATGTCATACGAGGCTTGCTGGGCAAATCCTTTGTGGTCTCAGTGGGATGTGCCGTTGAGTTCTGAGCAAGATCAGATTTTGAAGCTGCTCAGACGTGCTATGTTGGATGTTCCAACCTCACACCCTTCCCCTCAACTTCAGCAATTGGAATTGGAGGTCAAATTTGCTTGGCCAGTGCTTCGCTCGAGGGCACGTGTGGTTCTTCGAAGTGCTTTGTGGCAAGCTTCTATGTTTCTCCGAAATTTTTCTGCTGATACCTTACAGGGGATGGGGGCGGTCAATTTTGGCGATGCAGGCACATACATGTCCTTTCTGTGCGTAGTATTTTTGGGACTTCTCAGTCTTTCTTTTATATGCTATGTGGAAATGACGACCACTGGACTGATGCATGAAAATGTTCAACAATGGTTGGGAATTGCGCAACCAGCTCTCGCTTTGACGGATGGGGATTTGACTGCACCTACAGAAGCAGCGCTGTCATCGATTGAAGAGAAGGAGAGCTCTTCAGATGGATCTTTTTCAAAGGTTTCTGCAATTAGGGTGTCTGATGAATCTTCGTCATCTGAACACAGTTATCTTTTTCCAGAAGAAAGCGCTCCTCCGGTTGAGATATCTTGAGCACGAGTGGTTGGGGGATTTTTGGCCCGTACACTCTTGGCTGCTTAGCCCACTTTGGCATATGTTTGAGTGACTGCAGCCTGAGTGTCAGTGCCATCCAACTTACTTTGGAAAGATCTCAGCTTGGAGTGGAAAAGGTTTGAGACTCTGCCTGCATGCCCCAGGGTGGTAGCACTCAGCGATGTGGGTGGGTTGTCACTTTCCTTGTGAGATTGAAGTTGCAAAATATGTATTTTGTTCAGAAAGATTTTGCTACACATAAGTGTGCCCCCAAAAAACAGGTGTAACAGAAGACATGGCGAAAAACTTGCTGCTGAAAGTTTGGATGATCATGTTTGTTGCCTTCATCTTGATAGTTAGTCGGTTAGTCAAGGCGAATGTTTGACTATTCTAGGCATATCGCCTCAGCCAGCTGCGTTGACCAAAGGTATCGATGGAGCGCAAATCATACCGCATCTACGTCACGAACCCAAGGGTTAGGAGGTGTCCCAAACGGGGGGATGTCCTGCGTTTCGAGGATGTCCCAGTCTCTTAAAAGGTCCAGCAAAAGTAAAAGGTCCTTGCTTTAGAAATGAAGGGTCTTTTGGTTGTTGTTGTTGTTGATGGATTCTCTTTTGAAGATCTTGCCACTTCTTTTCCAAAACGAATCCATGGCATGCAGCTTCTTTTAGGGCCGAAAATGTTTGAGATATAGCCTTCTATCCACTTGCAGCTGTGTCTCAAGATCCTTATTGCTCTAAGGATGGGATCACGAGCAGTACTTTGCACCTGATCCTTCAAGGGACTGCCACGTTGATTTTCAGCAATTTTCACAGCACGATGGCAAGAGGATTCAATGTCATCATGTATTGTATCATAGCAAGGCTTCATTTTGTCAGTGAAGAACTCAGGCGTACAAGATATGCTTTGGAAAGCCAGGTCTTTTTTTGATGACGGGTACCAGCCGTTGCAACTAACGATGCAAACGACATTTGATGTGACCTTGCAACCGTGCAGGATCAAGCCGGTGCCTGGAAAACCCATTGCAACCATGGCTGTTTTATTGAGGGCTTGGAACTCTTCGACAACAGGATGTTCAAGAGGGGGACCTCAGTGTGATCCATCAGTTCCAGTATGATACACGACAAACATCATTTTTTTTGGCTCCCCATGAAATCAATATGATCTGTTGCAAAGCACAACGAGTTTTACCGTTTTACCCCCTTTTGGTCGACGTTTCTCAAGAATGCCGTTTTTTTGCTTTAGGTGGAAGCCTCTGCTGTATCAGTACATGGTTAGTTGGTGCTTGAATGTTCAGCGCTGTTGGTTTCGCTATAAGTATCATCTCATTTGATATTTGAAGTGTTCTACTAGTTTGGGCCCACAAAATATCCTTCAAAAGGAGCCACCAAGACCCTTTCAGCACCACCAGCTCAACAGATCACAAAAAAGAAATAGCAACAAAAAATGCACCTAGGATCAGTCAGATGGAAGCCACTGGTATGGATCCTAATCAAAGACAAGCTTTGGAGGTGCGTTTTGGAGTTTTGGAGTTGACTTGAAAGGTCCAAAATGTCCAGGTTTGGTGATGATTTTGTTGACTCATTTGGTGCCCCTGGTGCCAATTTAATGCTATGATTTCAGTTTGGGAAACCTGTAGGTGCCAAAGATCAGGACGTTGCCAATCGCCAGGTCTTCTATGAAACAACGATGAGTGCTGGCCTGGATGAGAAAAAACTCATGAGGCCGCAAAACAAGACTTGGGCACCACAGCTGCCATAGTATGCATCACAAAGAAACAGACAGGGGGAGGACTTGGAGTCTTAGGTAACTGGAGACTGAATGATCAAAAATCAAAATTAAAGTATAATATCAACATATGTCCCTTTTCTATCCTTTTCTGCGATGGCAAAGCTCTCTTCGGACCGCGTTTTGCCTGCTTTGCAGGCAAAACATTGGCGTTTTCATGGGTGGCCCCGGCGGCGTTCTTTCGGAGTTTAGCCAAGTGCCAAAGGACCAAGAGATGTGCTGAAAGAAAAGCTGTTGATGGCTTCATAGATTCAGGAAATTTTATCCTAACGTCCTAACATCTACTGAAGTACTGCCTTGGAAGAGACACTGCATCTTGCTACACATTCTCATGTTGCTGATTCAACTGCTATGCGGGAGTTTCGTGGAGGGAAATGGAAACCCCTCTGAGAAAATGATGTGTTCGAAATTCATGTTTTGCTTTCGGTGGTGAGATCCGACAGGATGAGGTTGGTGGTGCATTGGGTTCCACCAGCGGTTCTGCTGCCATCATGGCCAACCGCATCTCCTTTTGCATGGGTCAAGGCTCTTAGATATCCTTTAGTGACACTGCTACGAAGTCTGTTGGTCTTGAAACAACACAGCAGCTTTTCACATAGAAAGACACAAGATTTCAGTATTTTTCAGAGATTCTGGAACCAAAAAGGGTCGATAGGAAGAGTATTTCCTAAATCTGGGCTTTCAATTTTCTGCAACGTCGCAACAGATTTTGTTTGGATTCAACTCACTTTTTTGGGATGTTTTTTTTGAAAACTTCAAGGATGCTTTCTTGCATGCAACTTTCTGGACCAAAACAATCAGCATAAGCTTTTATTTGCTGAGGAATCCATGGTCCGAACTTCTTCATTGACCTTGAAGGCAGGATCATGCAGCTTCCGGATTTGTGCAGGTTCAGCTAGCCTCCTGCAAACTAAGAACCTGCCCTTCCGGTTTGGTGAGAAGATGAGTTTCCTTTTCCAAAGGTGTGTTAAATCCCTGGAGTGTATTTACCCCACTCCCCGACAGGGCTGCCTGCACCGGGATCAACGATTTCCCTCACAATCTTCTCAGGGTAATGTGGTGTCGGGTGTACCAAAACAATTTTTTTGCCCCACTACAAACACAAAACACGGGTAGTTTACGGGTATTCATTTACCAATTTACCATGTTTTACGAAAACCTGTTGACATTGATAAAAAAGTAGGTCATCACTCCGTACTTTCCCTGCAATGCAACATGGCAACGGAAACATCGGTTTCAGCCAGGCGCTGCATCTCTGACCGCCTTCAACTTGGCGGTAGATTCCGTCCAGCGTGACAAGGTGAGGGGATGCTTGGGGATCCCGAACTAAACCTGCATTTGCAACTGGCATCCTGGAAGGGGGAAGTATAGCAAGGCAACATGAGGTACTGTAATATGATATGATATATGATATATGTATGTATATATTTACACAACATAATATGTCGTTATGATAGTTTTTAAGATAGTGTTTATTGATGTGCAGAACATGTATATAGATACATACATTTGATATTATATATCATATGATGTTGTCTTATTTGCGGGAGTTCTTTCGGACTTGATATTAAGGTTTGGCAAATTCACTCTTGGACTAATTCACATTTTACGGGCGCCGTCCGCATGGTGTTGACAGACATGATATACTAAAGAAAACGCATTTTGTTTTTTGCTCTTCAGAAAACAACGTGACAACGAAGCTGAGTTTTTCCAATTTCACCTCCCAAGTTGAATGGTTTGAACAGTGAATCAGTCAATCATAAGTAGGTGATGATTTCAAATACTTTTATTTTTGCCCTCGGCGAGATGATCTAGTCTGACTAGCATTTTTCAAGAGGGGTGAAACCACCAACTAGATACCTTTGGATCCTTTAAACAATGCATGATTGGCAAGGCTCCCACAAGGTGGGCCCCTATGATCGTTATAAATGAAGTTAAAAAATGGGTAACCCACTGGGGTGAAATTTCACCCTACTTATAGGAGTTATTTCACCCCAGTTCTAACTGATTGACTGGGCCCACCTTCCAGCAGTTGATGCAAGGCCCAATGTACCGCAGCTGTGGCCTTGGGAGTGGACTGCAATGTCCATCCTCAGGGGCTCCTGTACCTGGGCGGGAAACGAGATGGTCGCAGCTGATATCTTCTTTTTGGCTACAAGAATGGGCACAACATATACTTTGAAGATTTTCCCAAGCAGATTTGGTGGGATCGTTTTTTTTCGGAGGTCAAGGAACCATACGCAAATGCGCATTAGGGATGAGAGGGACCAACATTTTCAGATAAATCCTCACTGACAAAGGGGGAACCAGAACCCAACCCATCCATTTGTCAGTGAATCACCGCATACTTTGAATTTCCACAAATCTCAAGGATCCTGGGCTGGGCTGGTTTGCTCTCCAAGAAGGGCCGATGCTTAAGCTTTGATGGCTATGCCGATGGCTACATTCGAGGACTGCATGCCTCGTGGCTATGTTCCAAACTGTTTGGTGGTGGAGATGGTGATGAGACACGTTTGGTGGTAGTTTCCAGCATTTTTTTGAAATTTGACCGCAAATTTTAATGGCTATAGAAAAGATTTACCATTTGACTGAGACTTTTCAACTGGCTTAAACCTCAGATCCATGGCTGTGTGGATTCCGTGGCTTTATGATGTCAGGAGAAGGATATACCGGCCTCTACGTGAACCCTTTGATGAAGGAACATGAGGGCAAGAGGATTATTGAGGAGGCCGCCGTTGAAGAACACGGTGAACTCTACACCTATGGCTGAGACGTTGGATTGTGGGGTAGGCTGTTTCTTTTTGGAAACTTTTTGAAAAATCAGGCTGCAACTTCTCACTTCAACTTCTGAATTGCCATTTCAATTTGATCAGCAAAATTGGTTTGTCCCCCTTTGCTCCAAATTGGTCCATGCCAATATCATGCCTTGGTCCAGGATCCGGCCATCATCGCACTGGCCAGTGGGACCTTCATCAATAACAA
The DNA here is from genome assembly GCA_000507305.1 of Breviolum minutum Mf 1.05b.01. NCBI lineage: Eukaryota > Dinophyceae > Suessiales > Symbiodiniaceae > Breviolum > Breviolum minutum. The sequence goes on along the minus strand of DF240888.1, from coordinate 47,874 downwards.
TGGCAGCGCAGCATCCTTAACGGCTCCCAGTGGTGCCATGTATCAGGTACCGAGTTGGATGGGAGTGTTCAACAGAATTTCCCAAAATTTTTGCGAGATAATTTTTCATGTGAGTTTAAATGGGCGCCACACAGGCTTGGTTTTGATACTGTATTATTTTATAATTTCATGGTTCACATTTCTTCTTGGACATGACTCGCCCTCCGCCAATTGGATGAATCACCACATGGACACTATGCAGCTTTCATGCCTCGAAAATGACAGGAGCTAGTGGCCAACTGCGTGCGAAGCGCAGATATTTCTCCATTGGACGTAGATGCAGTAGAGTACGGAGCTGAGCCGACAACGAACATCAGATGGTTAGACATTTTGAGTTGACTGAAGTTGTTTTGACGGTTTCGTTTCTGAAGGTCAGTTGTTTTTTTCAAAAGTAGAATTACAGTTTGACTTCGAACCTTAGCAGCTATAGCATTTAAAAAGCCATGAAGCAATTGAAAGCATTTGGAGTGCATTGACACAAAAATTTTACACTGCAGCAATCTAACGCACCCTAGAAAATGCACACATTGACACATTGTGGATATATCATGTATCCATACCGGAGACGGGACATTTCCATTCCGATGTTACGGGAGTTAACCCCCCGACAAGACCGGCAACGTTGCTTAGGTGTCAAGCTGCTGGAAACATTCTCAGCGATGCTGTGGAGGTTGGACCAGCAAATTCACTGAGTAGAGGTATTTTTACTCGTGGCTTGGGGATGTTCTGTCCACATCATGGCTCCAAAAACAACCTACCTCAAAAGTGAAAGATGTGCGTCTTTGTGTGGGGGAGATGAGAGGAAGAAAATCGACGAGGTGGGTTTAGGGTTTGATAGCCAGGCCACCGCACTCACAAGGTCCTACAGATCTTTGGCCATGAACCAGGCCAATTTCTTTCAAAGTCCACAGATTCGAAGGGCTTGGAAGTTTGCAACATAGTGCCATTTTCTCTTCAACTTAACATCAGATGCTTTTTTTAAATGTGAACTGTGAACTTGGTATTTCTCGTTTTTTATGAAGTTGTCACCAACAATCCCTGTGTTCCAGTCATTTACTTGCTCCGATGTTTTTCCAAAGGAAGTTTTGTCACTTTTTGCTGAATGCAGAAAAAATCCTCTTGACAGGATGCGGAAGAAGAGATGTTAGGCCTCATGGCTTCCAAGACAAACCTTGGCATCATGGCACAATCAGTGGGGAATTTGTGGCTATGGGGCGCGGCAGAGTCTGCTTTAGAGATTTCTGAGTGTGGCAGACATTGTTGAAACAGTTCGTCTTTCACCTGTCAGCTATGAAATGCTTCAAATTCAAGCTCATTCCATGTGTAAACGACCCATGGAGTTTTGCAATATTTTTCTGTCATAAAGTTGAATTGCTGGACTTCCATCTCAAAAAGTTGCTGCGATTCACCTTCGTTTGCGAGATTTTTCGGCAAGGTAATATGCGTCCTGCCATGGGTTGTGCAGCGCTGCTCCGTGTGATTGTCGGACAGGTGCAAACCTCTGGAACATACCAAGATGCTGCTTGAGAATAACAACTTCAGACGTCAAAATGCTGAGGCTATGGGATGTATGCCACCATCACTGCACATGCACAAGATGAATCCACACGTGGTGTCTGCTGCCTGGGAGCTCAGAGTGGTGCAGTAGTGTATAGGTCCAGCCTTGGCAAAAGAATGGAAGGAATGGTTGGGGTTCAGGGAACATACTCCCAATTTGTAGGGTAAGGATCAAGGACCATGACATTTTTTTGTTTGCCTTTTTTTGTGGATAGCTTTGGGGATGGGGACAAATATTTTGGACGAACATGTCACTTTTTGAAAGATATATCTAGGATTGGAGCCTCATGTAGTACGAGTGCTGTGACGGACAAAAATGCGACAGCAAAAGTTATTGTGATTTTGACAAAGGTTTACCCGGGCCAATGAATTGCCATGGAATGAGGGAATTGTCTGGGAATGGTCCCAACAATGGCTTGATAGGTTTGTAAGTAAGCATCACCAATGGAGGGTCTTAGACATTTGGCCACTTGAATTTCTCTATGTGAGATTCTTGCAATCACGTCATATCTCCTCATGCGATATTTAAGAAGCTTCATCCATGGAATTGGAAGCCTTTGATTTTGTTTCCAAGGATGATATGCCAAGCTTCTTTGTGACCGAGCCTGTGTCAGCGTCACCCAGAGATATGTCAGTGCCTTCCATCACTGATTCAGCTGGTAACCCACGTGAAGTGTGAATCCGAAGGGCCTTGTCTGTCACACCTTAAGATCTTCAAAACCTGAATTGGTGTACAACTTCGTTCGGAGCTTTGAGCCGGAAAGTTGAATCGAACTTAAGACGGCTTACACAATCCTCCAAACGGACTTGTTATATGCATGGTAGCACGACCTGCGCTCCAGGCACCACCGAATGGTCTCAGCCTTTGTGGCTTGCACAGCCAGTGGCATTGGTGGTTCCAACGTGCGCAAAATGGAAGGGGAAGAGATAACCAGGTGGTGGGTTCAAATGTTGTATGCATTTTCACCCCATAGTTTGGAAGATTCCCATTTTGACTAGTATTTACGACATGGGTTGAAAGCACCACCTAGAATAGGTTGTTGATGATGATGATGATGATGATGATGGTGATGATGATGGCAAGGATATCCAAATTGGTACTACATGAAGCGATATATTATCATCCCACTGACTACTCTTTGGCCAAGCAAATCCTTTAATAGATTGTTCCATAAATACGTCTCCTGTGATGCCAGGCTCATACCATCCTTTGGGGTAAGGCCTGCATCAGGCTGGACGAGACATGAGAGGGGTGTCAGACAAGACGTTTCCAGGGATGCCGGAGAAGGCGATCTCGGCATGGGCATAATCTTTTTTACATGTGTAGCCGTAGCCAAAAGGAATTATGACGCGCCCCTCAAGTAAATGCACCAAGAAATATGTATGTTTGGGAAGGAAGAAAACACAGGAGAGATAAAACAGCACGAAAGGAACGGATCCAAACGCCATTTTCACGGCAGATCCGGGCTGCAAAATGGTCTGGTATCCAGCTGCAGCGAACCATCACCATGTCAATGCATTTCCATGCCTTTTTTATCGGGATATGTTTAGATATTGTTGTGGGGAAAAGATTGACAGTGGTGGTTCGACAAGATGTGAGAATGGGCCATTGGCAATCAAATGGTTTGCGAATATCGGAACTGATGCAACTTGTCGTTTTCCGAAAATTGGTTTCATCGGCTTGAGTTTGAACCAAATCCAATTTCTAGCCAAAGTAAAACACATTTGTTTTGTGTTGTTGTTGTTGTTGTTGTTGTTGTTGTTGTTGTTGGATGCTGTGTGAAAATTGTGACCTCTCATTTGATCTTCAAAGGCAGGTCAAGATGGAGAATCCTGTGCAAGCTGAGGTGCAGGGGATAGTATTCTGTTCACAGGATGCCTGAAATTTCAGACTGCTTTTCTTTCTACAAGGTACTGTATATTACTGTATATCGTTTTTCCTCAAGCTAAAAAACATGTATAAAAAGAGCCTCCTTTGTTGTCATGGCCTTTTGGCAATTCGGGACTTCTTGCAAGACTGACCTGTCCGCTTCGCCAGGTTGTCGAAAAACTAGGCAAAAACTCGTGAACCCATGAAGCCACATTTCTTATTGCGTAACCTGTGTTTCTTCACAAGGGTTTGACAAATGTTAAAGGTGTGTGATATTTTTGGTATGGATAGGTTCAGAATTGTTTTTCATGTCTATATACAAGGAAACTTCTTGGAACTACGCAGTTTGAGGTCAACATACTCCATCGTGTTGATACTGGTACACACCAACATTCAATACTGATTGAACAAAAAACATTTGGCAAGTGAATATCCCACTATAATTGTCTATTAATTTCGTTTTTGATGTCCCGTCATCGATAATTCCTCATCATTTTCTGTCCAAATTGGTGAAGATGTCCAGGATGTTTTGACCTTCTGGCCCGGTGGTGGTGGAGATTTAGATCCACTTTGTGAGCCACGGAGAGGTGATGCGTTTCAAGGGCAGGCTTCGTAATGACTTTAATTTCAGATGGGTGATGTTGGAAAATTTGTTTACATATTTTTTGTTTTTGTTGCAGCTCTCGAAAATACTTTTTTCGTATTTTTTTGTATCCATAGAAGTGTATTAAACGAAACGACATGTTTGTGTTTTGTTGGTGTTCACCCTCACTTGCAAAAACTTGTTAAGGACTACCATTTGTTTTGCAAAGTGCGAGTGCCAGGCTGCAGCATTGTAGGCTCCTGGTCCCTCATGGACACAGCTCAGCAGATGCGAAATGAAGGTTTGGATCAGTCGGGAATCTCAAGGTGGGAAATGATGCAATTCGAGGGCTTCCCCCCAAAAAGGTAAGAGTCACCAGGAACACTACTAATATTGGAGAATTTTGCGAGAGTTCTGTGAATCTTCTGTGAATGCACAGCATGATGTTGGATATATAAAGATTATGCATTTTTAAACACACCGTTCCCATGAAGTCAGCAGGCGCAACTTCGGAGGTTGAAATGGTCAAAGGATACAGATACGTCTGAGTCTTCAAATGATGCAGTTTTGGCTACCACTTTCAACCAAAAAAAGAAACGGTTTTTCCAATCCGATTTCATTTCTTCTCAAAATGAAACGGCCGAAAAATTATCGATGAACAGTTAAACACAGCGGCTTCAAAAAAATTGAAACCCAAACCTTTGTCCGTCCAGCGAGGTTTAGCTTCACTGTGACGCTGGGAGAACATGGCTTTGAATGGTTCCAGATTTGGCTTGATGGCCACCTCCTCAAAGAATCTGCTGCATCCAAGAAGGCAGATGTGGAAATGAACCGAGTCCTCTCCGTGATGGAAATTATGATGGAATTATGCATCATTGATGAAAGATTTTTGTAACTCCAAATTAGTTGCATAGATCATGGCCTCTTCTTTGCATGATTCTTTTTTCTTACTTAACGAGTCAATTTGCAGTTCTTAATGAGGGTCAGAAGCGGGCTTCGAGGTGAGCGAGAACGAATCCTGCACCCTGGTGTGGTGAAGGGTCTCAGCACGGCAAAAGTGCAGGGACCTCATCACTATTGCCAGGCGGGTCGGTCGGAGTCGTTCTCTCTTGGTTTTGAATCTTTGAATCAGTCTACAATCATGTAGATGGTTTTGTCAACCTGTGATGAGATGTTTGATGTAGGTTCCAAAGTAAATTGACATCAATTGTCTTGATTTTTACCAGCTTTGTCAACAAATTCGCCGCTTGCCGCTGAAGCATGCTGAAGCCTGTATCACTATGTCACTTCAACTGCACAGGGTAGAACCTGTTGGGCGTCGGGCAGGTGGCCACGTTTGGGTGGGGCATTGATACTCGACCAGGTGGGTGCTGATGCAATGGAAAGAGAGGGGTGGTGGTAAAGCTTGACCGAAAACGAGCGGCTGCAACCACAAAATATATGGGTATCCCTGGAAATCGAGATGATGTAAAGTTTGGAAATCATGTTCAGGTTTCACGCTAGTTCAAGAGTGTTACTGGAATGGTGTGAAGGGCTGTGAATCTATTTTATCCTGCGGGAAGTTGAACAACTCATGTGAAGCTGTGATTTGAAAGATCCGGTGGAAGATTGATTGATTGCAGAGACCCAGATAGACAAGTACGAGCTTGCTCCAAAATTACGGTACCAACATTCAAGAGGAGGGCAAAAACTAAAAAACAATGAGTATTCCAACCATCAATGTCGGCATCAATAATTTTCACAGCCAAGTGGTAGAACAATGGAACTGGACGATTTACTGAGTTTTATCAGGTTTCAGGTTACTCGAGATGTAAGTAATGGCTGACAGGGGAACTTCCTTCAAAGTTCAAGATTCATGTGGGTTCGAAGTTGATACAGCCATCATCGTTTCTTCAGTTTTGTTGAAAGGAAGAATGTTGGCGAAGTTTTCCAATGACACCCAGATGAAAGTCTCATCCTTTCATCCCTCGTTGGTCTTTCAGGACAAAGCGAGGATGGAAGGCATGGAATGGGTCAGTGGGAATGGGATGACACTCAGCACTCCTTTGCCTGGCAACTCTCCCCTTCAAGCAATTGACAATTCACGTGAGACACCAACAAAAATCTGGTTGATTGCCTTCTATTGATGAAAAACTACCATCCTTTAGTGGGGGCTACTACAGTCTAATCGTTGAGCAACCAGCATGGTGAGATGGCATAAAGGTACTGTTTTTTTGTTTCCTGTGAGCCGTTCTTGATGTCCCTTCATGCATTGCACTATGAGCACCATGGGCACCATGAGCTAAAAGAGGCAGTGTCCAGACGAGGGCCTTCCGGGTGATGAATTTAAGGCTGGATTTTGAAGAGGAAATGAATCGAATTGAAAGGTTTGTGAATTTAAATCTAGATTGGATTCATTGAATTCATTGAATTCAGTGTTTTGTGTTTTCAACTTTCAAAAACCCCACAGAATTGTTCCAGAAAACAACATCACTGATCACCAAGATCCGAGATGTCAGGTGCAACTCTTGACCAAAGGTCGTTTCAGATCTGTCACCTGGGAAAGGTGCGAATGGCAACCAGCGAACGATGGCATTAGTGGGACATGGGTTTAGGGACTTCGTTGACGGAAGAAAGAGTGTAAGTTACATTCACAATCTGAATCTTAAGTTGGAGATTGAAAGTAAGGTCAACCAAAACTCGCAGTAATCACAGGTTTCATCACCTTTCCACCTCAAGTGCCTTCCTGCCAGGCTAGGCACACGGAATGTGCAGCGAAATGGCTTGCCGAAGACAATGGGTCGGTGCTCCTAAGTCTCACAGTTGCCCATGATAGGTTTTGTTGCTCTTCCTTTACATTTTGGGATCACATATTTTCATTATTTGTCATTCGTATTTCAGACAGATGGTGGGAGGAAGGGTAACTAAATTTTTGCACCAGTGGATGACATGTCCCAAGTGGTGCGACCTAAACGTCCAATCATTGCCCCAGTTGCAATCCAGGACGCTACTTCATTGTTGGTAGCTGGAACGTCCCTACCTCAGGTTGTGGCTCCTACAACATTGGATTCTGCCTGAGTGTCTTGTAGCAGTCCCAAATAATATTCGGTCGTGATTTTTTGTTGACATTCTGAACCATTTTTTTAAAATATAGTCATTGGGAAAATCAACTGGAGATGATCCCTGAGACATGTACTGTATATCACTGTATTCGCCAATATCTGACATCGACTCCAAGAGAAAAGTACTTTTTCTTGGTCGCCTGCCAGTTGCTTTCAGGATTGGCAGCCTGAAGAGATGAATTTGGATGATGAAGCGATTGGTCGCTTTTCCATCAAGGCCAGCTTGAAGTTTTGTAAGCACAGAAAAACCCGAAACCGATTGCCCGCATTGACCGAAGTTTTGGAACATGGTTTTTAGGCCAAAAAGTCCATGAGTCTTTCCAACAAAATTGAGGGAATTGAATCAGTTGGCTTCATGGCAGATGGATTTTTTAAAAGTGGATTTCCTGCCCCCCTTTTTTCTCCATCTCAAGATCACTGGAGGCGGCGATGTCCCCAGGTAAGCAGCGCTTCCAGATCATTCGAAACCGAGACTGGCGGCAACTGGCCGGGGAACCTTGGTTTTTCAGGTGGATGGTGGTACCGTACATGATCGATGGTGTTTAACGTGTTTAACTTGAACCGTGAACCGAATCCACGTGTGCTTTTGTCTTGGATAACATGTTACAACTGACAACTGAAAGATGACCTGAGTGCCTGACCCCCCAGTTGCTGACCAGCAAAGTGGATGATTTTTCTGAGTTTCTCCAACTTCAGCGATTGTACATATAGGTTCTTGGCCTAGCTGAGACCATTAGTACAGCATTTAGTAAGGAAGTGAATCTGCTCCCCAATTTTACGAGTTGCATCAACTAGTCAACTAGACCGTACCAGCTGTGCCATGATACCAAGCAAACGTTGTGACACCCCAATAACGAGAGCATTTCGTACAAGATTTGCGGCCCGCGAGATCTACCCGGAGAGCGGAGATGGCCAAGACTCCACAGTGAAGGTGGGGTGACCTTGAGCTTTTTGTGCGCTAATTTGTGGGAGGGTCCAAAAGATAGAGAATTTCCTTCAAGTCATCTATGCTTCAAATCGTGAATTTCATTACAATCATTTCACAACTAGGATTTTCTGCTGAGGTCAGGTCGTTTGGGATTAGAAAATCCTCCAACGATGACCCGACATTCAAGTTGGTTATGTTTTTTCCAATTTACCCAGATCTATACTTTGAATGCTGATGGTTACCGGGTAAAAATTAACATATCTCCTCAAAAGGGACCATTTTAAAAGGGAATTGCATCTTCCAACCATACATTTTCATGTTTTTTTTCTATTTTTCAGGGGTGTATACTCTCGCATTCTGGGAATTTTCACATGTCATTTATTTAGCCATCGCTTTTTTTGGCTGGTCGTGAGGAGAAAACCCAAACCATTATGAGAGTTGGATTACCAGTTGTGCAATGGTCTAAGTTCCAGTTGCGAATCATTGATAGGGTATGGTCATCAACTCAATTGAATAGGCTATAGGGGTTTATAATGGTTTATATACTTATCATTACATGGATGCTGTTTATTAAAAGCGGGGCCCATTTCTATATTTTGCAGCTTGACGCAACCTGCAAAAAGTCTGATGCAGGGACCAGACGCGGCTGGACATGCGAGCTACTTGTTCTGCAATGAGCATGTGTCCTCGAACAAAGTTCTTGCAGAACACATCAAATGAGGACAAAGTTGTGGGTATTCTGTGACGCGTGTGAGGTTATTGGAGTATAGAGGCGGGCTCTTGTGTTGATATTCTCTGCCGTCAACTCGACACAACTCGCGATGTAGACCTGAGATTACCAATGGCAACCTGCCACCAAAAGGACCACACCAGATCCACATTGCATGGGGATTGGGTGAGGTCACTAGAGTCACTGGAGCTTGCTGATTTTGCGTATCCCCATGGCCCATGCCCCCATGTACTTGTACTGCCACAACGCATTTAGATACCAAACGTTCTTCATCTCATGGTAGGTGCAGCCGTCACGGAATGTGGTGCTTGTTGATCTTGAACTATGGGATGAGGAGTGATGTAGGGCAGTGCATGATCCATGGTCACCAGGTTGACAAACCATAGGGTGCACTTGTTGAACTCATATGAGTTGTGGAGTAGTTCAGTTAGCATAGTTAGACACCAAAAGATTGCATTGTGAAAATAGTTTTTGTCAAACATTGATAGAATTGTTGCAAGTCTATATAGGTCACGATAGGTTCTTTTTTTCAACATTCTGAACCGTATGAGTGATTGGGAAAGCTCCCAAAGTGGTACCCGAATTTTGAAGCTTGCTAACCTTGCCAACTTTTTCCCCTGCACTGAAGAGGAGGACTCCCTCTCTGAGCGAAGTCGAAGTGCTGTGAGCAGAATGAAGGTATCAATCTTGGCCTTTTCTACGGACCCCTGCGAGAAAAAAACTACACCAACCACTTTCCAGAGCTCTTTATAAAGCCAGGAAATCATTGAAAAATTGGGTTAGGCCAATTTATATAGCTTAGCCCCTTTGTGTTTTTTTGTACTGCCCCCCTCCAAATTTTAACCCCATTTCTTTGGGGCTAAAATCTTTGGCTTCTCAGGTGTCTTGGCGCGGTGTCCGAAAGCAGGAACTGACTGAGCAGGAACCCGCATGGGAAGTTTTTTTTCCCAGAGGATGAGACCGGGTTTGCAGAGGTTTTTAAAACAGCTACTCCCAAATTCCAGTGATTTTCGACAAATTATTTGTACAAAACTATGCAAAGAATTTTGTGTGGATAAGTTAATGAAAATATCAGATATAGCCGTAAGATCGTCTATACACATACATACATACTTACATACATATTGTTTAACAATGTTTAACACAAACATGAGATATTTTGAGATTTGTATATTTTCCAGGAGCCCAAAGTCAGTGTTTTGAAGTGTAACACCGTAAGTGCTCGCAGACACATTCATTGCGTCCGATGACGTGGTTGGTGTTTCTTTAATCTTCTTTTCCGACTGGAGGTTACAGTTTCAACGTGCTCTCCAATTCAGAGTCCAGATGAGATTGGAGAAACACGTCTTGAGGATTCTTCGAGCAACTTCATGCTGATTCCCAAACGAAAGTAAAAAGAAAAGTGAATCAAACCGCCGCCATCCTCAAAGAAACATCGTGACTTATCTAAAACCATGGTGGGATGAATCAGCTCCTTAGTAGGGTCACTTTTGGATGCAAGAAGTGGATGACAATAGAAAAAACCAAAGAAGAGGACGAAGAAGAAAAAGAAGAAGAAGAAGATGATGACGATGACGATGACGATGACGACGGCCTTTATTCATAGGTCAGACCGAAAGTTTCAGATGGAAGCTAATAGCTAAGCTAACTTACTGCCCCGGGGTGCGCCGCGTTTGTTCGGCTTCGCCTGAGCCAGGAAGTCTTTGAACGGTCTCGTCCGAGCTTCTTCTTGGTTGGGAGCTGGGACATTTGGACTGCAGAAGCGGGACCGGTGGAGTTGTTTTTTGGTGTCCAGCGCAGAGGAAGAGGTGCTTTAATTGATGGAACGACGTGGGCTGCCAATAAAACGAATTCCTGTCCCTTGTGATTTATGATGATTGACACTTTTGTGGGAACGAACTGGTTTTATTTGCATAGCACCTGAAACCCTGCAAAAAGAGATGTTTTTGCATCTGAACGAGATCAACAAACGAGTTCAGCAATTACTGCATGTTCAGCTGTTCTAGCTACTTGTCAGGTTGAGTCGACCAAAATTCGTTTTTATTCTGATATTCAAAACTTGCGAATAGGAGATCCTTGGGAAGAAGAGTATGCAAGAAAACACAGGGACAATTCTCATTCCAACCAACAAAATACAGAAATAATGATAATTCCCTGCAACAACCCCACTGCATAGGCTGGTTTCTCACCAATCACCTCACATTCCCTCCTTGTGAGAGTGAAAACTCATGTCTCCCGGTCCAACAGTGGGAGGCACAAACAAGACATAAGATCAATTTTTCGATTTGGGGGAATTTCCCGAAAGCTGCCAAAAAAGCCTGTGACTGGAACACAGCTTTCTCAAAGTTTGGATTCCAAATTTAAATCATAAAATTATTATATGCTTTTTTGGCACATTCAATATGATTTAATAGAATACAGTTGATGGCTGAAATCCTGCGCCAGCTCATAGGTTAAGGTTTCATGTATCCAAGGTGTTGCAGAATTGCTGCCATCAACAGGGGATGAAACTTTGTGTCAACTGCACCTTGAAAAGACCAAAAGAACCTGATTGACCTGAGGATTGCTTCATGCGTAGAACCAAGATGCGCCACTTGGCTCTGAAGTTTGGTTGTTTTTTGGGTACCCTGACCTCTCTTTTGATTCGGGACCATTCAATTTCAATTTCAAGGGTAGCGGCGTAGCCAGTCAGTCCTGCATGGTGTTTTGTTTGACACATTTCTTTAGACCTGTTGCTTGACAGAGTGGAAGTGAAGGAATGCTGTATTTTACTGGCACTTTCAACAGAAAAAAACACTTACATCAAACACTGGCTACTTGCCTGCCAAGTTTTTGAAGGCTTTGATGGACTCCGGCAGTGCTACGTCGGCCGTGTGCCGGTGCCGGTTAGAGGCGGGGATGGTTGGGTGCTCTGAAATGCGATTTTGGTCAAAGGTGGAATCGTGTAGCCGGCGTGTATATATATATAAATATCTGATTAATAAAGTATATATAGATAGATTTGTTGAAAAAGTTTGCTTCATCCCTCAGTCTCAGAGCCTAGGCCACTAGAATGTCACACTTTAACCTGACTTTCTTTCATCAAGTATTGTAGTCTCCAAGCTACATCTCATGCCCAGTAACTTCCCTTCAGAGTCGCCATGGTTTCATCGAGGCTTGGTATTTTGACCGTCCCCCTCGTTTTCAACTTAACTCTAGAGTTACCCTATGTCCTGTTGAGGGGTAATCCAGGATTCATAGCTAATGAGAGACTTGAACTGACAGCAAAGTTGAAGATATTGATATTTTATAGACTGTCCGGTGTGGATAAACATATTTCTTTGAAGCAACTGAATCAGCACTGCTAGGTGAAGATGGTTCAAAGTCTTCGCCAATCGATGAAAGAGACCACCCACAGATTTTGACAAATAAATGTGAACCGTAATACTTAGTAATACTGTATAGTTGTGTTGGTGTAGCAGTGAAGCTTGGCAACTCAGACATCCAGAACTTCAGACAAAAAACAGAACCTGCTCCAACGGTGGCAGGTTGTGAATTCTTCCAAATCTTGTCAAATGGTGATTGGAACCAAATCCTACATCCTGGAAACCATGAGGCGCATCGTGTTGAACTGATTTCCAGCATTTCGAAAGCTTCCTATGATGAATTGGACCTGACAGGGGGGGATGGATGCATCTGTTGTACGAGGCAGGTTGGTTTGCTGGGACACTGGTGAGGCAGGAAATGTAAGGTGAAAGACTTCATCAAGAAACTGGCATTCAGACACTGATGCTGGCTGCCATAACTTTGGAAGTCACTTGAGTTGTGATGATTTCCCATCTTTTTGACTGGAAGAAATCAGGTGGTGGTGTTCGTGCCTACCCCTCTTGGCGAATAGATGCAGTTGGGGTGCCCGAAAATTCTCTGGATGGACGTGGATTGGAATGTGAGATTTCTGGATCCCGAACATTGCGGGACCTTTTTGGGGTCTGTCACAACTCTTGCTGGACTTGAACTTGAGGATCCAGAAGCGCAGGCAAGAAGACAACAGCAGCGTTTTGAGGCTCGCTCCATCTGCTTTTACCGCATTTGGCACATTCAGTGGTTTCGAATTATATGGAGGTTGTTTTGGCGTGTTTCCAAGATCTATGTTTTAGCTATCATATGCATCATCCATACTTCTAGATTCTAGTCAGTGCACACAAGTGTTTCTGCTTCGCTTCGATGACCTCAAAGTTTCAATCTTGATGTCATTTCATCCGGCATATTTGGGGAGAGGGATGAGGGATTCATCCCCTGGTTCCTGATTTGTTGCATCAATTTCTGGCTGGATCTTGCTGGCAAAGCGGGGCTGCACTTGTGCTTGCACATATATAGCTTTCATTGCCAGTATCATGGGAAAGAAGAGGCCAAATATTCGGTATTTTAAAAAGTCCTTTTCTTACACGCAGATGTGGACGGAAGAAGCAGTTGCACAGAAAATGTGATGCAGGTTCTCTTGAGCACCAAGGGAAACTTTCGGGTTCAGTGGCAACCTTGTGTGGAAACTCAATGTGAGAGGGTACCAGTCATATAGTTAGAGCCAAGAATGCAGTAAAATCTCTTAGACTCCTCCTTACAATCAAACAACAATCTCAATCCGAATAGAGGTCGGATGGAACACTTTGTGTCAAGAGCATCTTTATTCAGCATCTGCTTTGTGCTGGTTCCTATAGCAAAATACTCTCTTTAAACGGCCAAAGAAATGATGATTAGGTGCAGCTGGTGAGGAGAGCAGCGACGAGGAGCTTCGACCACTTTGGTGGGTAGTGATGAGTCGTCATCAGCAAGGTTTTTCTTGGATTTTGTTTTCCAACAACTTGGGTGACTTTGAGGAGTACCCAATACCCAACCTTCGTGAGTGAATTTTTCTCCCATTTTCATCCCTCCAAAAATGGAGACGATCTTTCAACTGTGAGTTGGGTCGCTCTACCGAGTCCAATCAAAGCTTTCGTCGAGGAGCTGGATCCTGAGCTCTATGGACCACCTGGGGTCTTAGGTCTGTAAGCACCCGAGGTGCGCTAGACGCAGGAGTAGAGGGAAGTTGGTTTGGTGCTACCAAAAGAAAGCTGGGGCTTGAGGGGAGTTTGAATTTTTTGTGATTGCCTAGATGCTCAAGTACAAGTTCTCTTCTTCTTTTTCAGGTTAGTGGTATCACATTATCATTGCAAAGGCATCTTCGGCCAGTTTCACATGACAAATGATGATCAGACATATCTTATCTCACCATGGGCATTATGGCAGGTGCTGCTCGCCGCGATATGCAGATTCCCCAAATGTGTGGAGTCCTGAAACCGGATACATCTTCACAGCTTCATAGCTTTAAAACAAATCCTTGGAGGTTTCGTTGATTTTCTGTCGATCCAAGGTCTGCCCAGACTGACTCTTCCACTTCCGTTTTCAGGTGATCAAGGTGACTCAGGTGACCTGCGACAGGAGAACATCTCAAGATACCGTTTAAGGGTAATTCATGGTAATTCTAGAAGCAAGGCAACACATTGCGTCATTGAGTTAATGTCAACCTGTCAACCGTTCTGATGGAAATGTCGATGTTCCCTAGAGTTGCACTGATGGAGATGCTGGCTTTGGGCTCACCTGTCCGTTTCTGTTCGCGAAGAAAGATGGCGGTTTGAAAGGTCAGATTTGGGAGACAGATCACATAATATCATAATATCATGCTTCTAATTGCGAGCTTGTTTATACATATGTAGAATATAGGGAGTTCGGCTTGCTTCAGCAATTTTGGCGACTGGGCGACACAAAAAAGATGCTGCCAGATGCATTTATGTGGTACCAACTTTGGCTCAAGACATGTGGTTTGCACCAATGATCCAGTTCACCCGTCAGATATGAAGGTAGTAGAGTTTTTTGACTCCAGATTAACAACAAAAGGTCCAATACCAACCGCCCAAAGTTCTGGAAAAGATTTGAATCTTGACACGGGAGAATTTCCAAAGAAGCATTCCCAAACACTGACACAATTTCACAAGAAAACCAGTCCATTTCCTTGGTGGCAATCTACAAAGGATCTGATCCACATCGACATGTTGCGATATGCCTCTCCTGGCTACATTGCTGCTGGAGGGTTCTTCGTGACTTTGTTGAGAGTGAAGCTTGGCTCTCAATTGGCAGACTCAAACTTTTAGTGCACCCTGGTTGCTGTTTTCACTGGTCATCCGATTGGATAGTCATTTTCTTTCCTTCATACTGAACACGGAAATTGGCCGGAGACCTTCATTCTTTGCAGGGGTTATTGATCAGACTTCATGGAAATCAACTAGTTACAAGTGATAAATCTCTAGAGATGAATGACAAATGAAATAAGCTTGATAGCATGTAGGAGTGCAGCAATTGAATTCCAGGTCACAAGTTTTTCGAGCACAAGTTTCCCAGTCCATGCTTGGGAGCAGAAGAGTAAAAGGATGGAATCAACAACACAAGGAAGCTCTTTTTGATATTTCTTCCAATATTGGTAAAATCTTTGAAGTCCTTGTATTTGTATCATCGCTGTATTTGTAGCAACTCAGCCAAGGATTGGTAAAAGATTTCGAAGACAAGGCCGCGACTTTCCATGGTTTCTGTTTTCTAGCTGCAACAAGTCCCCTTTTGTTTGTCATTTCCAAGGGTCTGACATACTTGTACATCCCGGCATGTATCAGCACCCCAGCCGCACCGTCGATTTTCATAAGATGATTTGAGAGGATCCAATCAGCATCTTTCAGTCCTTTAAAAGGAGGATAAAAATATGTTTTGAAGAACAGCAAGAAGGAATTTCTCACATCTTATCACTGGTTTCTCAGCAGGCTTTCTTATTTCCCTTGTGTTGCTGGTGCTTCTTTTTTGATACAGCCCAGGTACTACATCGTATGGGTGCCTTTTTTGCAATTTTTTGTTGGACCTTGGCACAGGTAGATTTCTGTCCAGCGGTCTGGCAGCCTAGGTCTATGTTTTGCTTTTTTATGCCGTGCTCTCATGCTTAGTCTCTGCGACCTTGGATGTGATGTTGCCTTCAGGCGAGGTGTTGGTGATTGTTTGCATTTGGGATGTAATGATGACATATGGTGATTGTTCAAAAACTATATAAGGAACTGGTGCTTACATACAGTAATGAATTCAGGGTCACCTTATCTTGAGGGTTGAAATAAGGACGTTCATCTCTTAAGACCTTGAATTATTCTTGGATCCCAACATGGACCTGCAAGTGCAACTGGTACCAAACGGAAATCTGGTCCCCAAGTTTGGCGGTGCCGACAGGTTGGCTTCAACCAGACCATGTTGCGGAATTTGTTCATAGAAATATGATGTTGGACAACGACACAAATAGCACGGATGAGTGGGAGAAGGTTGGGCATGTTGGGCTTTGGACTGGGGTCTAAGGTCTAAGGGGGTGCGTCCAACGTTTGAGGGGGGACAGTTGGATCGGAGGTTCGAGGGCTGTAGAGCATTCCTACGGCAATCTGCACCTCGAGAGTCAAAGAGTTCAAGCTTCCATTCTTGTCTCCCATGGTTTTCGGTTTCAAGGGGTAACTTCAGCTGCATTTCACAGCCAGGAAGCCAGCCTGATTGATTATCCATATCTGCGTCATGTGTCGATGACGTGTCCCTTCTTTACACTGGTCCGGTATGCCCAGACCCGACCAAAGATGGGGGTTTTCTGGAGGGGTGCGCCTAGCTTTGACTTATATCATCTGACTATCCTTCCAAATGACACTGAGCTCACATCTGTACTGATCCATAAAGAGCTTTTGTTGCCCAAAACACGAAAAACATGTGAAAGAGCAGACTGTGTGACTTGGTGTCAGAAATTTGCCATATGAAAGCAGCTGGCCATTTGTTTTTCAATCTTTTTGGAGCTGAGGCAACCTTCATTGTGTGTTTATATCACACCATTCAGCACCTGTGGAAGATCTCCTGGTGGAAAAGGCGAGAAGTTCAGCGTATGAAAGCCTTCCTTTCTAGAAGCTGAAAGGCTTCTGTGCAACTATTGTCAGTGGGAAACAACCATTTCCTCATTTTTACCATGTACCTTCGCAATGGTCAGCCAAGTGTTGACGGTACTGAATCGCGGCTCAGGGGATTACCAGATGAGGAACATACATTTGAGACTCACGATCGGACCTTGCGCATCCTGACTCTTCCGTTTCTTGGTACTTTTTTCCAGGTTTTTTGTCAGGTTGGATGGGTTTTTCCAGTGTTGATGCATGAGGATGAAATAGAACTAGTGAGAAGTCACTCAGAGTCCCAGTCAATGCATGCAATCCATTCAATGAGGCTGATCATATTCTTAAACATATTCACGTATTGAACCAAGTCCCATTCACTGTGTTCAAGGGTTTTAGGAACAGCTACTTAGCTAACCTTCGATTTTGTGCCGGTCGCTTTGATCCATGTTAGCTCTCATCTGAGGCTGTTTTATGGAGTGATGTCATGTCAAGGTGTTGTACGCATGTGCCTTTACTGCCCTAGTCATCCCTGCCCGTGCTTTTGATGAACCACCTTTCAAAGCTGAAAAGCATTTCTGTCCGATGTCGAGGGGTGTATTTTTCACCCCTCTGGAACACTGGAGACCCTTGGAAATTTCATCGAGTTTCGATTTCTGGCACCAAGGTGGGGCATCTGTGTCAACAACTCTGCGGACTCGCATCATTTCAGGTCATTTTCGGTCAGAAAGCAATTCTTGCAAGATAGTCACCTGGTAGCATAAAAATGTGTCCAAAAAAGAACCCATTCACAGACCAACTGTCATACGTATGTATATAATTCTATATACACGCATACATGTATACAATATGTACTAGAGAAACCTTCCATCCGAGATTTTTTAGTGTTCAATGTTGAGATGCGAAGAGCTGAGAGCTGAGAGAGCTTGCAGTTTGTGAGCATAAGATAGAAATATGGGAATGCACATGAAAATGGCTACAATTCTTGTTTTGAGATTCCACATCCTTTTATTAGATTGTCTTGGAGTGAACTTAGATTTCTCTTATATTACAGCTTTGAATGATACCGGCGATACGAGTATGAAGATGATGACATCGCGGTTATCCCAAATGACAATAGAGTATACCCCTGAATAATCATACAAAAAGCACGAAAAGGGCCCACATGCAATCTGATGCATATCAAAGTCTCCCATTGGTTTTTCTGGATCCCAGGTTATGATGCTTCCTTCTGGTTGGGAGACTTGTCTCCTGGCGAAGTTTTGCCAAGAGAGATCTGCGGAATTTCTGAAGGGAAGCAAAAAAAAGGGGCAGACTATCGAAATTAACAACCGCAAGTCACAAACAAATGCCATTTTTGTGGAAAAGCAGTTTCCAAACTTGCCTCCAAACCAACCGACTTCAGCGACTCAACACCATGACTGGCCCCTTGGATCGGTTGGAAGGTACGAATCCTATGCCCTTTTTACCTTTGGTCTGATTGTGCTGGAATATTTGAGTCAGCGACTCCGGCGAGGTCTCTTGCCTTGCTGGGACTTTCTTCAATGACATGACGTTGTTTGATATTTTTGTGGGTTGAAAAGTTTCATTCGAAGCAGTTTTGGTGATTTACTGCAAATATTTACAAAAAGAGCCATTTTTTTTGTTGGTTGGTGATTTTTGTTTACTGGGGGTTGGCCACGGCATTTTTCAGGGCCTTTGAGATTTCATCAGCGATGACACAAAACACCATGACTCGTACTTTCTCTTTCTATCGGATGATACAAGTTGCTCTTGTTATTCTTGATGAATTTCATTAGAAAGGCTTGCCTGTTGCAGTTGCATGGTGATAAAGCGTATTCTTTGGTCGACAGATTGCATGGTTCTTGACAGAGAACATCTGCCACTGATATTGCAGCATCTAGTTTTAGAGGTTCAAAGGCAACAGCTAGGTTAGTGCAATGTTTGCTTTGCCGTGTTCTTTTGAGGAATGCTGAATGCCCAAGATATGATCAAGACAAACACCATCCCAAGACCGGAGTCTTTTCACGAAATGTCAGACTCCTTCAGAGTCTTGCTTGGCCAAACAAAAGGCCAGGGCATTGTCAAAAATCGTTGTGCTTGAAAGGGACAGCTATTCAAAAGGTGTCACAATGCCACGTCTTCAATGTCTCCAACTCAATTTGCTCAAAGCGTCAGGGTGCACAGCGTCAAAATGATGGTATCAGTGAAACAAACTTCACTTCAAAAAATTGGGTTGAAAATCAAGCTGTCTACTATCCAATACTATCCATTTGGAGGCTGTCTCCAGTACTGTGTTGCCGTGCAGGTCTCACCATTCTTGGCATCAAGTTGTTCTGTGCCACCTGTTCCTCAGCAGCACTTGTGAGGATTTCCCCCAAAACAGGCGTGCTTACTTGGAATTACAACTTGGGAAAGGTCCGATAAATCAGAGGACTTACTGTATCTGTCAGTGAGTACCCATTTCATTGAATCAACACTGAATTTAGGTTCATTGTATTCTCAACCACTCTGTGCTTTGTAGTGCATAGATCAAACATCAGGTGCTGGACAAGCCATCTACGGTGTGAGTGTGAACTGCGTAACAGAGCTCAGCATTTATGTGTTTGTGCACGGAAAAACTGGGTGTTCTTCAGCTTTCAGTGTTTTTTTCCTCGTGTCCATATATGGATGGGGGATTTTCGTTTAACTTTGGTGTTTCTACAGTGGTCAATCTCAGCACCTGCCATCCATTTTATCAAGTCGTTGCTTCAAGGCAGCATACTACCACTTCAAAGAGAGCATATTTGGAGGCAACACAGACCAACCAGGTATGCTTCAAACCGAAGCTTGACAAAAATTCTTCAGGTGCCAAGTCAAACAATCTCGGTATCTGTTCTGATGATGTGGGTGTGTTTTTTCAAGAGGGACACTCAAAATTCTTACGCATGGTTGATTTCGAAAAGAAACCAATAGAATTTAAGGCCCTCAAAATTACTTCTTCCTTCCCGTCCTGTGACAGTCGCCCTGCGGGCTTGAAAAAAACCATGCAGATTTAAGGAGAAGGTGAGAAATATGGTGCACTATATCTTCTATGGTGCAGGCTGACAAAGTAGAGGATGATTTTTGCCAACAAAAACGATAACGACTCGTACTTTTGCTTCCACTTCAAGATATGTTGTTGGAAGTGTTTTTCAGACACAGTGATGGGGTGAATCTTTGGGACCTTGAAATCTTTAATGAACCACGGCCAAATCAGATTTCCACCTCATGAGCCTGGTAGGCTTCATTGCCTCATTTGCTGCTATTGGAAACCTCGTGGAAGTTGAGAGAGGACACGTTGCACCAAATGTGTGAAGAAGTCCGTTCATGCTTCGCAATGTTGTTCCACAAAGCAATTGGCATTGAAACCTGTAGCGCTCTGTCTGTGGCACTCGGCTCTTTTATACCATGCAGAAGTTTGGAAATAAATCCTTGGCTCCTTTTATCATGTTGGGTTTTTCTGATCTGGGAGTGGGGGGATTCAGGATTTCGCGCCCACTTACATGAATTTCGGCCGATCTGGAAGTTTTTGGGTACAAAGATACCTGGCAGCAGATCCAAAGAAAGTTTCCAGCTTGAGTGAAAGACCACCGTATGAAACAAGTTGTGACCTTGGAAATCTTCAAGGGTTCTCCTTCGAGGCTGCCCAAACTTGGTGATGATCAACATGATCAAAACTTTTCAACATTGGCACCATACTTCAGAGGGATAGAAAGAATAACGAAATATAGAATATATAGAAGCGCCTTGGTTTCCCGAACATTTCAAACCTCAATCGTCTAGATTGGATGGGTTTCTTGATGCACGCCAACGTTCAAACATCAAATCTGAAATGCACCACCAAGGATTATTGTAACCATTGCTTTCCTACAGTCGATGGCATTGGCTGCCTGTCCGCCTTTTTGCTGGTGGTCCTACACGCGAGTGAATCTTCTTTATGCCTCTCTTTTATGTCTCTTGGCGACATTGCACTGGTGACACTTTGTGAAATGAGTGGAGAATGTCAACCGAAAGGACTTTGGTAACTGATCACAAGCGGACATGCTAGTGATGCTAGTGCTAGATAGCAAATGAGAGTGATATCTGGATTTGATAGATGCAGTTTCGCAATTTCTGAGACATGGGAAATGTCACCTGCGGGAGGTTCTGACAACATACCACAGGGCGAAACATCTAAACGGGGTGCTTCTGCACTTCTGTTGCTGTTTAGTTTGAGTTTTGTGGTTGTTTTTTTTCTTGGGGAGAGGGACGGGGGATGGATGCGGAACCATGAGGCATAGAGTGTTTCCTCATTAGCATCTTGCATTTGCCTCTTGGCGCATTTGAGAAACCTGATCCTGAGGGATCTTCCAACATCTTTCAGCACCAATTCAGGATATCGTTTGATGAGCACATGTAGTCTTCGATCGTCACCTCGGGATATTGGAGTTGCAAAATGTCGCTTCAAGTTCTATTTAGCGGGTGTTGAGTCATTTGGACAAAAACGCACATCCAAATAGAATTCGTGATAGCATGAGAAACGACAAGTCAAATTCATTTGCTGGAAAGCCATGCCTAGGTACGCATGGTCTGCAGAAGAATCTTGGTTCTCAGTGTACACGCCATTGTCTGACGAAAAAGCTTCAAATGTGGGTTGATCATCAAGAGATTTCATGAGATTTCAGTATTTCCTGATTCATGAGTCTCATAGCCCTGGCAGAAGTCTTGATAGATCAATCTGGGCAATTTTCTTAGACACCTGCCATGATGCCTTTGAACGATGATGCAACCCCTGCAAACACACTCCATAAATGGCATCTTTCTTTGTGACTTTTTTTGAAGTAGCACCCACGTAATTCCAGCCACCTGTTGTTTTTGTTTTTCGTGTGCGCAGCTCATGGCATCATTACCGGGTGTATTCCAAGTTTAGAAGCATTTCCAAAGGAAGTGCTTCCAAGAAAACCATCCATAACCCTCGAACCCAAGGTTCGCTGACAAAAAAATCAAAAGTTTGACATCCAAAGGGTCAACTTTTCGTTACATTTCAGCCTCCGACATCCCTTTGGGTGACCTGTTCAACAAAAGAAAGTGAGAAATGGAAGTTGCCGTTTTGTTGGGAGTGTCGAAGGTTTATTTCCGTTTCACTGATATGGAGATTGTGAGGGGGTCTCAGTATGTCTCAGTGCCTCAGCCCGGAAAAACAAGTGACATTTCTCCATTGCCTCCACTCAATGTTGAAACATTGTCCCTGTGTATAAATGATCCCAAAGACATTTTTTGTGCAGCATGTTGTCTTGCATCCATTCGTCCAGTGATCTTTGTGATCATATTTCAATAGCAGAATCTACTGTACCATTCCGTTAGACTGGCAAAAGTCCATGTGCAAGCAACTTTTCGTTGCCAAATGGCGCCTCCTTGGCTCAGACCCGCTTACTGAACCCGTGCCGGAAGCCTCACTGGCACCCCTGAGATCTTGTGAAGCCCTGAGCCAGAGACCAATGGCAGAATCTTACTGTGCTGTGGGGTCAATGATGCCCTTACGTGCCCTTGCATATGTTGCAAAAAATATCTGAATATATATATATATATATGAGTATATATATATAAATGATTAAATATGTCTATACAGAAAATATATTTAGATATGTACTCCATATTCTAAACTTGGGTAATGCTGCAATGCTCCTGATTTTGTAGGACAATTCCTTACTACAGCGCAACATTGAAGACCTAGTTCTCATCATTTTAGCAAAAGTCACAACTTATTGGTTGTTCCATTGCGATTTCCGCCCGCAATGGTGTGGACGCTCATTGCTTGGGTTCCTTGGCATTTGCATTGTATTTGCTGAATTGTTTGGGTTTACACTCAGTTGTTAGTTCCTTGTAAGTTGTGCCATTTGGGTGAAACCTCTCGTGCTTTTTGAGGTGGTCGCCAGAGCCTGAGTTTTGAAGCTGCAGGGTTTTGTGTCGTAGATCGTGATGGTCCCTCCTAAGATTTGGCAAAGGGAACGTATAAACCAAGTCACATTGGGAGGCAGGGCACAGAAATTTTCAGTAAATGCAGCAAAGTTAAAGGTTAAAATCTACTGCAACTAGGTGGTAGGTATTGAGGAAAAGGTGTCATTTCATGCATGGCTTGAGGGCGTTGACTTGGAACTTGTGCAACAAGAATGGGCTGTAGACTTCTGGAGCGATAGATTTCTATGGCTCCGGTTTGGGATTCGGAAAAAAATCACCGCATGCCTTGGTTCCATTTTGGGGACTGTTTGAAACTTTTTGAGTGCCCCAATCTTCAAACAACAAAAACATGCGGTGGAGATTTGGCCCAGTTGAGTGCAATCACCTGAGTATGGAGAGACATCACCAAAATTGAGGTTGCTTCGGCTGTAGCGAAGGAGTCTTGTGCTTGGGTTTCGGACTCCGCTGGTGAGTTGAACGTCTCATTGGCAAAAGGAGGGAAGAATGCCTGAAGATGTGACATGCATCTTACCTACCTTTAGCTATATTGCTACATTCACCAGACATGAGATGTATAACAGAGTTATAGTCAGTATATCCACTGATTTCTTGCACGTATCAAACATTTAGGTGCTTTTTGTGTGTGTCTCGTGAAATTATCTTTGCAGGAGCTTCATTTTGATGAAGATGAACCTGAGGTTGGACATCTTATTGATCTGATTGAAAACCCCCACAAACCTTTGAGTCCAGACTCCAGACTCATCCGTCAGCAACTGGAACACATTTTGTAGTGGAACTGATGTGTGTTTTTAACGGGAGGAGTTGGTAGATGCAATGAAGTGATCGGTGAAATCGTGACGACTGACCAACACATCCGACGATGGACACATTGACGAGGCGTCCGTCTTATTGCAAACATCTTTGCTCGTGGAACGTTTGGAACTCAGCCGTTTGAAAGTCTGTTGGCTCCAGTGTTTCACATTGCCTCATAGTTTCCATTTCTCCCATTATTATTTTTGTTTCAACTCATTTTTTTTTGTGTGGAAGGTGTATGCACTTCTTGAATCGTCAATGTTGACATCCTATAGCACAGTCAGCGAAGTGTCAATTGAAACTGATTCATTTTGCTACGCACTTGCTTTAACTTGACCATGTTGCAAAACTTAAAGCAGCCCAAATGAAAATGCTGACTTTATTCTGTTGTTCGTAATAGTACTGTAAGTGACAGCTTTTTCCGCCTAGGTACACCGATGAGTGGGCAAGAATCCTAAAGATCAGGGAAGACTTTCAGACCTGCTGTGAATTTTCGGAAGCAACATGAAGAGTTCAGTCTTGGGTCCCTACGATTTCACGAACCATAGGAATCATGGAAAACCGCATGGAAATCTTCAGTTTCATCCGCGTAGCCAGACAAGGGCGAGATAGTCTTTGTTATTTGTATACCACGAACTTTGTCCTTCGGTTCATAAACCCCCACCCCCACCAGCAGCAAGCATCATCCTCATCATAGTAATATCAATAGGAATCAGTATTATTTTGTTTAACTTTATCTTAATCGTGCCTCAGTATCATCATCACCGCCACCACCATCACCATCATCACCACCACCATCATCATCATCATCATCATCAAGGTTTTACTATCATCATTATCTATTATCCTGTTTCATCAAGGCACCAGTCGATTGCATCTGCCACCATTCTGTTGTAGCCTCAGCAACAATACCAGTCCCCAGAGTTTGGGCTGAAACCACGGTGCGACCTACCGTGCTGGGAAGACAAAAAGTTGGGAAACGTGTTAGGACACGTTTGCAACTCAGGAAACTGGCTCCAATAAGAAGCCATAGGAAGGATTTGATGCTGTTAAATACCAGCTGTTACATCGCAGAGCTTCACCTTGAATGATGGCTTATCTGAGTTGGGATCCAAACATTTGAAAGGATTCTTGATGGAACACTTGTCTTACATATGATAGCAATATAATATCCTGATATCCATGCCTCTTCATATTCAACTCGTTCTTACAAATCACTTGATATTTTACTTAGCCACTGAAAAAGCCGTTTGGAATTTGCTACTGCGAATCCATCAAGCTGGTTGGATCCACGAATCCAGGTTTGATCCAAACAATGAGACCTTTGAAGCGGCCGAGCAGAGGCATCGTCGGAGGGCGACTATTCGATTGTTGAAAAAACCAAGATGAACACATTTGTAGAATTTTGCAGATGTTGTGAAATAATTTGAGTTTGGTTGTCTTGGCTTGAACTGGGAGATTCTTTTGTGCTGAAGGATTTATTTAATCTGTCGAAAGTTGTGGGGACCTTTCAAGGTCTATTGTTTCCAATAAAGCGGAAGTTACAACCTCCACAACCGCACTGGTAACGTCCCTCAAGCACTGGAGACCAGGAAATTTCGTCTCTCCCTGGCGATCTCGAGTGCGATGTTGACTTTAGCTGTGAGCTGTTTGCTTTGCAGGTGCCTTCTTCGTAGTTTTGGGAGGTATGTTGGCTATATCCACATTGGAGACGTTCAAAGCGCTTGTCGAGCCATGCTTTTCAAGACACCAGATCGTTTGATCATTCATATGCACGAAATGATCCCCTCCAGAACGTCAACTTAGATGCAGAGATCTTTTGGTCCGTGCCTGTTCATGATAGAGTCCTCGACGCGTGTTACGCGAAGATGAATGGCAAATCTATATATTGTTGGAGGCACTCACGTCAGGCTGACTCTAGACTATTTCGATCCTTTTGCTAAAAACAAACAGTTATACTGTATACAGGTACATCGGCTGAACATATTCGCCGTGGGCATCATGCGATGCCATGCCTTCGTCAGGAGATGTGCTTTTGTTGAAGAGCATGAAAAGAGGCCTGAGTCCCGGAGAGCGAACCATGGAAATCTTCGTCACTTTTGAATCAGCCAACTTGGTTGGAACTTGTTGGAGCATGCAATTTAGAACCTGTTCGACCCTCTTTACACCAAGCAACTTTTTAGCATTGACCGGTAGAAGCATTTGATGCCAAGAAGCCTTCTTTGTCCAGAAGCCACAAAAAGCCCTCGTTTTTTTCCAGAAACGCTTTTTACGCCAGGCATCAAACCGACTGCTATGGCTTGTGCCCTTGCCTGGTTCGGGGCGATGTACCAGAAACAGTTTGGGTGCCTAAGTCATTAACCTTCAACTCAATGGTCATGGAGACATTGGAGGGCTGGTGATTTTGTTAGATGCAGCTTCTTTTGACATAGTCACGTTGAATCATTTGGCATGTTGGCCGGTTTGGTGGTTTGAATTGTAGGCAGGTCCCATTTTGGGACACACTCTTATCGTAAAGGTCTCCTAGGATGGGCTCAGCCACGCAACGTCAATCGGCAACTGTATAACTGTTGACTGACTGCTGATGTTTCTTTTCGAAAGAGGATTTCCTTGTTCCTTGCTGATTGAAAATTCACGGTTGACCTGGGCACATGGCCGATGGCCCAGCAAATCTTAGGATTTACACTCGTGGGAGATGAGTGGTCAGGACGTTTTTGGGAGGCGCGCTGGGATCTCTAGTATTCTGGGCAGTTTCCTTCAAAATGGCACAATACAGGAATGGTGAAGCCCTTTATCTTGTCCATTGAAGATTCCGAAGCCTTCATTTTTGCCTATCATTTCTGCTAATCGCAGTGATTTTGATCATCGAGCGTTTTGAAATCAGTCAGACAGTGTGATTCTTTAGGGCTCCTGGCTGGAGTTATCAGCTTTATGAGGCTAGTCACACAAGCGGATCGTTCGGCCCAATGCTTTTGTTTGGAAACCAAAATTGTCAATCCCTCCAAAAGTTGTATTGGTTGTAGAGGCAACCGCATAGAACCTTAAGCAGGATTAAACTATGGAGAAAACTAGAGTCAATGTCAATGTGGTTCGTAAAGTGTCTAGGTGTAACTCTATTCATCCAAAATTTGTCACCACACTTGCCATTTTGACATGAAGGGATCTCTAAAGGTCATAGTTGGTGGTTTTCATCAGGTTTGAAGGGACCTCCAACGTTTCGAAGCATTTTCCCTGTGTGCCTTGATCCTTCAATCTCCCAACGAGATTCGCCCTCCTTTTCGACGGCTCTGACAGTTGCCCCAGCTGCTTGCCCTTCCCTCGTGATCTCTCAGCTCGGCAGTGCAGAACTTGGAGACTCCTCGAGCCCCAAAAGACCCCAAAAGTACATTCCTAGTCTTGAAATGTCTTGAAGGATGGCTTGTTCTGACCGAAGTCTACGAAAATGTGATGATAACACGGAAAACCTCGTTGGATTACCCCTGGCAAATGTCCAGGCTGACGTGGCGCTTGGCGGAGATCAACGTCTACATCCAACTGGTGTCAACAGCCTACGAGGTGCTCGAAGGGTTTTAAATTGATGAGGTAAGACCCTTTCATTGGGGGCAGTTGGTTAAATGTGCGGTTTTGTTTTGGATTGTAAAATTTCGACCATGACTTCCTCTGCAGTCAGCAGGTGACATATATTTTTGGACACAAGACCTGTTTTAGTTGATGAATTCGAAGGTGAGTCTGAGGGATCTCCAGTCCCGTACTTGTGGAGGTTACTTAGGTGCCTGTCTGCAATATAGTGCTTATCATAGGCCCCTTACCAAACCACCTTGTTGGAGTTGCTCCACCAACTTTGATTTCTGTAGCTGTACACGCCGGTTCAGCATGCAGATACCCCATATCCACATGAGTTTCTTGCAGTCTAGCAGCGATCGGGAGGTCCATCGCTGTTTGCTGCTCCCCCGAGCTGTGCTCAAGGAGCTGTGATTGGGGTGAAAATTGGGCATCACTGCCAACAACAAATCAGAAACACGAGGATTTTGTGGGCGCATATTTTTGGGTTTCAGGAAGTGATGAAATTCTGAAACACATTGATCTTGGATGATCTTGATGACTCTGGTTTTTGAGGATTTTCAGGACTGAAATCCGGTCAAATCTGCGGTCAAAGTCCCTGTGCGTCCCAATTTTAAGCCATTTGGCAAGATGGCCTCCTTCAAGCATTGAGGAAAGAAGAGAAAGGAGCCCAAAGAAAGGCTGAACACATGTCAGAACAGCAAAACACAAGTAGATTTGCTACGGCTTTTCGAAGTTGTCAGATCAAGATGATCTTCACCAGAAAAGATTGTAATGCATGAAAAAGATTGTGCTAGCACGCATTGGTTTGAACATAAACAAATCCAGTAAGTGAAAAACAGCAATAAACAATAACAAGTCAGTATTATTGTAAGCCATTCCAAGGATCCCTATTAACCAGCCAGTCTAATGGAATGTTATGTCAGGGTTTTGAGCGTTGCTCAATGGGTTACCAATCCCCACTTCGTTCGGGGCAACCGATCCATGGAGAAGATCACTGTGACGTCACAGGCGATGGAGGCAGTTTGCTTAAACCACGTTTGGTTCCAACTTCACAGGGAGGAGACCAACCTGTCCCAAGTTGCTGCCAGGGCGATACCCGCTTGGAGCTTCTCGGATCGGAGATTGGACGTAACGATATTCAGAGAGAGGACATAAAGTTCAGTGATATGTTGGAGGAGCTGCACAAAAACTGAAGATTTCACAGCACTGGAAAACCTTACGTGGTGTTCAATGGGTAGGTCTTGGATCCAAATCTCAAGATGAGAAATCTTGCCTTTTGGTTGGCCATGGCAGCGGCCATCTTGTTACGGATCCCACAGAGCAAGGCCGAATGCGTCTACAACAATTTCAGCCCGGAGGTGCGATTGATGGTGCAACAAGCTGCACAACAACACCACCTATTCTTGGTCCAATCCAGGATTCCCACGTGTGAAGAAATCGTGCCGTTCAACTTCGTTTGACATCCCTACCGGGAGGCGACACGAGGAAGTGGGTCAACCGTGGAGCAACAGAAGATAAGGAAGTTGAAAGCAAAAATCACAGGGGAAACTCCCCCATACGGGGGAAACTGCCCCAAGAACTGTCCCAAGATGGCTCATGAAGCCCCTGCGACAAAACCACCACAGTTGTGGCCGTTTTGGAAAACGATCCAAAACGGTTCCAAACGATTCCTCCAACATCTGGACCACCTGCCGAAACCGGCGGGGTTTGGAAACTGTAAGGATGAGGTAAATCTCTGAAGAAAAGAAACACCATTTGCAGATCTCTCTGAAACGAGTCTCTTGTACCTGTTTGGAGTCCAGGGGGTCAATTCGGGTGAAACATGACGCAAATTCCTCCCTAAAGAAGCCATTGGTGAAACCATCTTAAAACAAAACTAAAACCAACAAAGCTTTTGTGACCCACACAGTGAGACATACCAAGGAGTTACAACTCACCTTTGCTCTGATCATGCTACTGGCTACCATAATTGCAGCGTTCGTGACCCAAGTGTGACCCATCTGGTTTGCCAGAGCCGCATTGAAACATTACAGTAGCATCTTGAGCAAGGAGTTTTGGATTCGCAACATTTGCAAGAGTTTTTGTTGAAGCTTTGGACCTTTTGGCGTGTTTCAATTCCGCATCGTGCAAATATTTAAACACTCTGTTGATGGAAGAAATCCTGCACCACTTGGGATGTATAAAAGCTTGTATATAGTGGGATGCACCACGAACCTTGTATAACTAGATAATCTTAGGTGGATGTCCGAACCATCAGCAGTTCCACTATGAATCCAGTTGCCTACTGCCCAAGGGTAATGCAAACCGTCGTTGCCACCAATCGATGCTTGCGATTCATATGGGGAGATCCGACTTTGATTCACATTTTGTTGGGTGGGTGGTGGTTTTGTAGCACCAAAAC
Source organism: Breviolum minutum Mf 1.05b.01 (assembly GCA_000507305.1). Classification (NCBI taxonomy): domain Eukaryota; class Dinophyceae; order Suessiales; family Symbiodiniaceae; genus Breviolum; species Breviolum minutum. The sequence goes on along the minus strand of DF240888.1, from coordinate 18,372 downwards.
ACATACAGTTGTTGATGAACAAAAATCCTGCAGCACCTGATATGGTAGATTTTCGGTGATATGTTTGCAGTGGGCCAGTCGAGGTGGTCTGTGCACAGAAGAGCTGTTGGCTTCCTGATCCAGCAGCTTGTTGAGATGATGCGGCAGATGAAAGTGAACCCCCGCAAAAACGTAGTTCACATCGGGAGGAATTCTTCCAGATCTTGGCATATTCCAATCAAGTCTTTTGAAACTTGACTCCCACCATCCTTACTGGACACACAGTTCCTGTGTTTGGAGTCAATTGTCCGAGAATTGTAAGGAGAGGTAGTACAACTCGTCGAAACGCCAAATCCACTGGTCGCATGGGTTTGTAAGTGCAGTCGTCGTTTTAGTTCCGTCTCGAATTTTAAGGGGGATGACTTAACATAGCACCTGAAAACGATTGAAAATATAGGCCACCCCAAGTTCGGAACTTGCATCTTCCAACCATGGATTTTCAGGGGCGAACTTGCTGTTAGTTTCAGGGCGGCTAAAAAAATCCCTTTCTTCCGTCACTAAGGTATGTTTTCTGCGCCATGGTCACAAAGGTGCTAAAAAGGGTTGTGGGGTCACAGCCGGAGAAGATACTCCTTCTCCAGGACACCTTTGTTGAGAATGACCATTGTTTGGTCAGGGAACTGGTATTTTGTTTTGTTTAGATCAATAAAAGCTCTGAGAAAACAGGGATGGGTTTCATGTTCTAAATGGTCTATGAGTCTATGAAAAGAATGTTTCTCCGTTAGTGGGTTCTCCGTTAGTGGGTAAACTCCGACGCCATTGTCCGGATACCAGGCGCTGTATGTTGCTGCAAAGTATGCGGTGATGTCCAGCTTCGTCACCGCTTGTTCGCTAAAGCAGCTACTAAGCTGCACAAAGTGATTTGGACCCAAACCTGGACCTAGCATTGCATTCATTGCATTGCTATGGCAATTTTTGGGATGCCTTTCATACCCTACTTTTGAGCCATAGCCAAATATATTAAACAATCTTCAAATAGATGATACAGAAGTATCTGACGGCAATGTGCAAGGGGAGGTTTGGCCAGCTTTCTTTTTTCCAACAGAAGTACGAAAGTAAGTACGAGTTGCTAGTCGCAATTTCAAATGATGCAACCCATTAATAACCCTTGAGTTTATAGTTTGTCCGATCTAATATATGTATGCATGATATGTATCTGTATACATATAGACGTACATGCATTCTGGATATATACATGTGATATGACTTGTATGTATATGTACATACTCTATGCATATTATTTATTAAACAATATGTATACAAATCACAAACACCTTGTTGATTTATATGCACAAAATCTGAAAAGTCCTTGGAGATGTCAAACCAAACAGCTTAGGATGACCTTTGGAGGCAGGATGGAAGGGCAATAAAAGCGATGCAGCAGGTTTTGGTTTCTTTTGTGTCAAGCTTTGGCTCCTGGAGGGAATTCAATGAACTGTTTGACATGTCTGGGGAACCCCTCTCTGTTTCACAAAAGCTGCTTCAACGCTCCAACACTTGCAGTTTAGAGAGAGACTAAAATCGCTGGGAGAGGAGAAGAAATATCTAGAGCTACTTGGCAACTCGCACAGATAGTCAGCGAGTAGTTGCAAGCTGGGGCGACCTACTTCAAGAAATATCCGGAACAAGTTTGTGCGTTTGGGAAGTGTTCAAAACTGTGTAATTTCCTTCCAGTGGCTCCCGTGATAGCGTGTTTTAAGTAGTCATCCTAGTTGGATTGTCTCTACACGACTTTCAGCCCCAAGTCAACTACAAAACAAAGGTCTTGGAGCCAAGGATGCCCTGGGTAAGTATGGTAAGTTTCAAAAATAAGGGTTGGTTCTGAAATGATCTTGCTTGTATCATTTTGAACTTTTTATGGATGGGAATCTTTTGCCTGAATATTGACCGTCATTGAAACATCATCATTATAATTTCTATCAGACATTGAACACAGCCAGTTTTTGGATCAATTTCCTGCTCCAATTGCCTCTAACTTCGTAGACTGATGTCTACTGGCCACTGTTTTCCTCAAATGGCAGGTTGTGAGCCTAAAGGGTTGCTGGCTACCTGCTTGATAGAGAATACTTGCTCTCAAGCAATGCTCGACAAGGTGGGATCAGAAACTTTGTAAAAATCGAGGATTTTGAAGGAATGTAAACCCCGCAACCACGAAACATTTTTGACATCAACTGAATCATTCCTGGAAGCTCTCTCAAAAGGTTCTTTGGATTGAAGCGAAGGCCTGCAACACAGCGAAACTTGCGCAGCTTTCTTCTGGGTTGGGCCCAGTGGGACGCGTTGTCCGCGCGGGAGGCTTATGGCTTTGGTGCATGTCGGACACGTGACGCTGTTGTAAGATGCACTTGCCGCCAAACCCTTTTGTGGTTTCATGCGCATGGGATGCACGAAACTGGGCAAAGCGTTAAATGTTGCTACGGAGCTCTTAATGCGTGTAGGATGCGCGTCTCTCCGCAGAATCCTCTTCGGGTGTCAAAAGGGTTCATAGTGGAAAAGGTCCTGTGTGAAAGCAGCTTTGTCGTGTAAAAGATGTTGCTGTAAAGGCGCCGGGTGTAACTTTATTATATAAAAGGTTGTTCCTGTAAAAACTTTGTGGTGTAAGGGGCTACGGTAGCTAGTGGTGCAAAAGCTTATTTGGTGCAAAAGGCTTTCCTGCGGAAAAAACAATCTGAATCCGGTTTTTAGATATTTTTTTCCTAATCATTTCTGTTTGCTTGCTGTTCTCAGGTTCTGTGCACACATTTTCTGTCAATTTGCTTGTTGGATCCATGTGGTTTTGACGTTTGTTATTGGGTTCCAATTTATGCTACCGCTGTTGGGAAGATACACTTTTTGAAACATTCTATGGCGGAGGATAGCAATGGAAAATGCATATTCGGCATCTCGGTTTTTTAAATCAGCATCCAATTCTGGAAGAAAAAGATATTCCCCCATACCCTTTCCCCGAAACGTCGGATCAGGTTGGTGCTTGTGAGGCTCCCGGTGCAGACACCTGTGCTTCCTTGCATGTCTCGTTTCCCGAGAACCTTGGCTGTTTGGTGGAGCATAGCAAATCAAATAAGAGTTAGTTGGTGATACTGTTGGGGGAAGAAGCCCTGCACCAATTGATATAGCAAAATTATATCCTACTATTTACAATGTCTAATCTATCTCAGCTTGTTAGCCGCCTTTCCTCCACCAACATGTTGAGTCTATGCAAAGACACTCCCAACTAGAAACGGGGTTCTTGTGTGAACTTTTGTTCAATCTGAGTGTTGGTTGGAAAGGTCCTAAGCACATGTTGAGTTTTGTGGCGGATTTTTTCCCCGGCAGAATGCTATGAGGTCTCAGTATAGGGTGAGATTCCGCCGAGGGGTTTTGGAAAGGTCCAGGGTTTCGGATAACATTCCAGATAAGGCAAGGGTTGGGGAGGTTTTCAGAAGGTGAAGGTTCCGGGGACAGCGCAATGAATTAGATTGTGTTTCAAACATTCTTTGCTGGTCTGGAGATCACTTTTGGCAAATTTAGGTGGAGCAACTCACACTGGCTTCTTGGGATGCCCTGTTTTTTTTTCATACCAAGGGTTCAGCTTCAATAGATGTTGCGGGGCAACTTCAGCATTGGATCAATCCAAAGATCCTAGCTTTGGCTTTGACCCTCATGTTTTGACCGTCAGTCTATTTTGACCAGGTGTGACTGTTTTTTTTGGTTGATGTGTATGTTTGGATCTCCTGCTCCTTCAGTTTTGGTAAGGACTCAACAAGGTGGTATTCGAGTCTTCCTTCATGCCTCTCAGCTTGCATATCTGAAAAGGGGGGTGTTGGTGTCTTCAGCGTCAGATAAATACATACTTCAGTTGCAAGAAAGCAGGTGGTTTTCACCTTACACCGTCCAGCCATGCATAGATGTTTCAAAACAGAGAGCCTGCCCACAAGGTCTGACCAACACACTCAGAATCCATGTTGAATCCACTTCATCTGTGAGATACGGTGAGACAGATATGAGGCTTTGAAATAAAGCGCATGACATGAACATGAACATTGCTGTAGGAGGTTTTTTGGTGGTCAAAGTTTTCGGTTTTGACTTCTATAGAGAACCCCCGAGAACCTCTCTTTGGAGGAGTTCTGGGATCCCTGCAAGAATCATCGTGTCAAACCTTTTTTGGTTGATATGTCAAAGCATTAAAAGGGTGTTTGGATAGGGAGGTCTGACGTCTGACAGAGCATAATCTGTCAGATTGAGGACATCTTGGACGTCCTCCTTTTCCTGTTTGGCGTCGTGTGCAGTCCCCGGTTTTGGGGGCTGGAGATCCGCAAATGGGTCTGTAATGGTGCCTGGAAAGGACTTCAATCTTCTGCACGGAAGCTATGTGCATTGGAATGCCCCGGCACCGGAAAGTATCTTATACTAAGTACATAATTTGATCTATGCTTTTTGCATACGACCCGTTGGCTTGACAACAAATTTTGCATTTCTTTCGGTTGCAATACTAGTTCTTGACCAAAGGCTTGCAATTGATAAATCAGTGATCTCTTTGCCCACAAAAGGGGACCCAGATTCCCAATTTTCCAATGCATGTTTTGCAGAGCTGTGCTCTCCAAAGTACTGAAGATCTTATTTCCGTAGGGAGGCTCCACGGGAGAAATTACAACTATTCTAGGGATTCCAAAACCATGGAAATGAAATTGCCACAGCTAAATTGGAGGCCCATTTTCATGGCAGCTCTTGCAAAAGAGAGTCGTGGCTATGGCAAGGCCGGAGCCATGTGGGTCAACAAGACCTGAGGATGTCCATGATGCAGCAAATGCTTCCATTTTATAAGAATTTAGACCTGGCATCTTGCAACTTGTGAAATGCAGGGATATTAGAAGGCATATCAACACCTCGAATGCCAAACACATCTTACCCCGAAGTAGTCTCATCGTCTCTTTGCCAGCGAAGTCTCTTGCCCTCAGCGATCGTGGCTGAGAATCCATACCTGAATTTTTTTTCAGGGAGGCTTGATATCATTCTCGCAAGGGTTTTTTGACAAGATGAATTTGAAGGAGTCTTGATGCTTGGAATTCTGCCACCAATTCTTCCAGGCATCTCCTGAGGATGTAAGTCAAGGTGAAGCAGAGGCGGGGGTAGTGCATCCCATTTGAAAAAAGTCAAGTTGTCATAAGTTGACCATGATTTATTTCTTTCTTTTTTCAAAAAGCTATAGACCCCAACCTCAAAGACAGTGAAATACTTGAAATACCCTGTTTTGAGGCTTGACTAGGTCGATCAGTGTACTTCCTTTTGATACAGAAAGACTTTCTTGAATATTGAATAGGTGAGGTCTGCTAAAGTGGGTCGTTCCAAAATTTCAACATGTGGAGTCACCTTCCGCAGGCTCCAATGCAGCTGCCGCACAGTGCAAAACGCAATGATGCAGGCTAGCAAGGCAGACAAGAAAAAGGCCGCCCTTAGAGAGCTTTTACCTTCGATGAACTGTTTTCAGTGATTTTTGTGAGGACAATAGAATTTCAATAGAACAGAATGGAGCCATTGGTAATATGCATCATATGTTTGGAGAATTCAGTGGCCAGTAGTTTTCCGGAATTTTTGGAACCTTGGCTCAAGCCGCGTCGCTCTTGGCTGAACATGGCGTGGACCCGTGGGTTTGTGGCGAACTCAGGGTTTGTCACCGGGTTTCAGGTCAGGATTTATGGAAAGGTGGAAGTTCAACTTTTCAGAAGCCACAAATCTTATGAGATTGGTAGAAGATAGTGAGAGTCTTTGACATTCAGAACCCATCCGCGCAGTTTTGTGTTCTCAAAATGGTAGAGAAACCAGTTCCTGCAAAAAAACGCTTCTGTGCGAAGGTCCAAGTACTTCCATATTGCGCTTGGTTCGCCGGTTTGCCGGCTTGTCCCTTGCACAAAATAACATTGTTGAAAAGATGTGCTGCCAGGGTTTGAAGCATTGATTGCAACACAAGTTATTGATTTCAAGAGAAAACAACATGTGGCCATGAATGTTATTCAATGAAGTTGAATGATAAACAACCACAGGTCAAGGTTGGTGTTCTTACCTGACGACCTCTCAGGATGGAGAGATCATGTAATTCTTTGGTCCGCTTCCCAAAGCCAGCAAAGCGAATGCAAGGGTGCAACGGAATCGAAGAACCCTTTCTTTTGGAAAGTTGTTTTACCAAAAGACGGAACATGTTGGTGTTTTGTGGACTTTTCTTGTTATTGCAAAAACCACTAGCTGATGAGCTTATTTAGAGATTTTTTTCAAGTTAATCTTTTGTCTGATTGTCCAACATCTGTTGCGGTTCAGCTTTCCAAAGTCAACAAACTCAACGGTGCCCAGGTTTTCGTTTCATGCCTTTTCCTGGCCTCTAGCATTAACATTGTGCAGGCGCGCGACATTAAAAACCCTCTAATTTTGTGATCGATGTAGGCTCTTGATCAACTCATCACACATTGAAAATGGCTTGTTGCATTTTTGTGTTATTAGCAAATCACAGTTTGGAGCTTGAGATTGTTCAATTTCCTATCAAGTTGTGACCACCGTGAAGACCAGTCAAAACCTTCAACTGGTTGGTTGAGCATTTCCAACTTTGTTGGCAGGAAGAAACTCCTCTCCAGAAGACGCTCAGCTGTAGATATCAATAGTTGATTTGTACCGGCACTTGAGGGATTTCTTCCCCAAGAGGCATCCAAGAGTGCATCTTGCTGTTTCCATGTACATGCCTATGTGTGCCATGAATGCCGATGATTAGGATTCGTAATAACAGAGGGATGACCATTCCCCATGTAGAACCCTCTTGACCACGAAACCATGCTGCAATTGTGGTTGGTTTGGGGGTCACTTTGTCCTGTTGGGGAAAATTGCTGAGGCTGTTACGATCTGAAAAGGATCCACTCGAGAGGACTGTCATTGTCGATAGTTGTATACACCAAAATCAGTCGAAGCACCATCCTGCATCTGTACCAAAATCAGTAGAAGCTTGGGCCAAATTGCCCATTGAGATCCATCCAGCCAGATCTTAGTTTAAGCCTCCATGCGTCTCAGGACTCATCCTGAAGAGAAAGCAAAGAACTCAAGAATTCCATGTGAAAATGCTGAAACAGCCCAAGCCTAGTGAAATATACATGTGAAGCGCACATTTTTTTCAACCTCCGTTTCAAGACACACTTCTTTCGAGGTTGAGACTGCGATTTCACTTCCCAGTGTAGGTTTTGACCTGCCATTTTCCCTCAGGTTCGGCGGCCTTCCCGTAGTCGTGTGGAAGCTCAGCAAAGGATCCAATTCAAGAGTCAACACTCCCCCAGGAGGTTTCCTTCAAAGGAAAGATGGGTTTTCAAACACCCATCAGAAGTAGGGGATTCACAATTCGGGAAATTTCAAAGTCCTGCCATTTGTAGAGGCACAATTTTTGTTTGCTGCATTTTGCTGCCAGTTTTTTTTGTTTTGCCTACCAGAAGATTTTCACACAGGCCTATCGGTCCCTTTGCAGGTGCAGCAGAGATTCTTGAAGTAGATGTCAAGAGCACTGGAGAGCTCCACATTGAAGGCCCTCAACTGAACGGGGGACCGGAGACGTTGGAATCGTTTCGTTACCTCTGTTCGGAATGCTTCCCCAAATGTAGTGGAAGGTATAAAGGGGGATCTCCTAATCTGATCTTCCTAGTGGTCATTGCATGTCATTGGCTACTCGGGGGAGCGTCCCAGGGTTCAGGTCTGTACCTCCAGACATCCATGTCATGATGTCATGATTTCATAGTATCTATATGGTTTTTACACATACTTTCATGAGCAATGGGCAATGGAAAAACGGGCTACTATACATGCATATATATGTATCTATATACATTTAGCTTACATCTCACACTTTGTTGGTGATCTGTACAGCCGCCTCCGCATGATGGTCCAATTTAGTTTACACATGAGCATATTACCCAGTCATTTGCTGTTTATAGAAAGCAGCTGCCATAACAATCAAGCAGTATAGTGGGGTTGGATAGAGTTTTTTGTGGCTCATATGGTATGTTCAATATATACATACTTTTAGATGACTACATTTCTCAAAGTTTTCCCACATCTTCAAAGGTCTCCGCTGTGTTTTGTTGCCACACCTGCCCGTCGCAGAAGCGGAGACAACCAGTGATGGCTTGAACGGCGGGTCGGCTCAGCGGTTGACCTCCAGGGCATTTGTTTGTTTTGGGAGGTCATTTTGAAGACTTCCTGGGATGGAACCGCTTTTCCTTCATGCTCAGGGATTTATGTTTAATATCTTTCTTTGATTGAGATGACTAATATGTATATATATATATATATATGTATATATAGGTAGATGGACATGCTTTTTGGGATGAAAGGTGTAAAGCACGCAAATTATGTGCAATAACATGCAGAATCATGGGACTTTTCGTAAAGGCATGTATCAGTTGGAAGCCCTGAAGGAATGGATGACTATTCATGTTTTTGGTTTTTGGAGTCTTGCGTTTTGGTTAGGTGGATCCCGATAAGCATACCTTAAGTCCATCTTTGGAACTTTGGAGACCCTTTTGGTACCGTTCTCGGTTTCTCAGGTTGCAGCTGGAGTGATTGGTCCGTCTGGAGCGAGTGTTCTTCAAGCTGCGGCGAAGGAAGCATCAAACGTCATGGTTCCCAGGTCACATCCGACGAGAAGTTGGGTGCTGCAAGTTGATGATTCAATGGATATGGGTGGAATGTCAACCTTGAGTCGTGACCAATATTAGGGAACGGAATCCAATCACAGGGGTTTTCACAACTGAAATTGCAGCATCTACATTTTTTTCAGCGTGTTCTCAGATTCGACAAGAGATACTCCCCTCACACCGTGAATCGTGAATGAAAAAGTTGCATACATTTTTTTTGAGGGATTGGCCATTCAAGTTGGAACATCTTTCTGTGAACCTTGAGGTTCCAGAGGGGTCCAAAACAAAGAGGGAGGCGATACGCTTTTCGCCGTGAAAAATGCACAGCTGTACAAGCAAGCTGTCAGCCTGCCAGAGCCCCAGCCGGGTCAGGGTTGATTTGCATGATTTTGCAATGTTTGTCATATCATATCCATACTATAGGATATATATATATATATATTTAAGAGCTGGCACTCCCCCGCAGGGCCGGAGATACACAAGTTGTTTCTGTTGTAGTTGCGGGTTTTTGTGTGGTTGTTGTGGTTGTGGTTATTGTTGTTGTGGGTTGTTGTTTGTTGTTTCTTGTTTGACGCTTGTTGCTTGTTTCTCGCAGTTCAGGGAATGGGATCCATTGAAGCAGAGGAAAGAGATGATAATTCTAAATTTCACATGATTTCAAAACAGGTGTTGTGGAACTTTTGTGATGATTATCACTGTATTGCGCAGAATGTTTTCCGAGGATGAGTCCAACAAGCTCTTGGCTAAAGGTCCAAGAGGACACGAGCTCCATTTCTGTAAGACTGAATTGGTGGAAGACCACTGGACCACAAGTGTATAGCCAGATTGACCACATTTCTCCAGGGCATTTGGAAAATATCCGAAGCCATTCCTTCTGCTGGTGGCCTCTGATCAGTGTATTTATTCATGCTTTGCATCCTTCTCCTCTCAAGTCAAATCTTTGCATGAATCCGAAGAGATATTGAAAGGGTTTCATTCATCATGCCAGGACGACATGGCTCTGGAAAGCGTTGCCGTTAGTGCTTCGGTTGCACTGCCTTTCCAATCGACAAAAGTACTTTTCTGGAGAAAGAGGAGAAAAACTATACTCCTGCACCCCAGAACTGGAAGATGATCTTGAAAGAACCCCCCTTTTTGAATGTGTTAGCTTAGGGCTAGGGACTTTGGTTTGACAAACGCGTTTCTTTCCGATCAAGGCTTTGTAAGGTCTTCAACTCTTGCAATTCTTTCTGTGAATATAACCAGGTGGATGTATGAATCACCAACTCATTTGCGGGATGCCTCGAAATGCCTCAACCTTAATAAACTCAAAAAATCAGCTGTTTTGAAGCAAAGGTGGAGCTTTCATCTATGCAATTTCTTCAGTTCCTTGGCAACCCTGAAGTGGCCGTTCCTCTGTCAGTTGGCCATTCTTCCTTGGGTGGCAAATGAAGTGATACTGACCTCATGCACCATAAGAAATTGATGACACAGGTTGGTTGGTGTTTGAGCCTTTGGAGCTTGAGGGACCAAAATTCCAGAAAATCTAGAGATGCAGCTAGTGATGCGGTCGTTGGCAAGGATCAGAAGCTCTACAGACAGCACCTCTCCAATCTCACAACTTCAAGCTGGATGGCGGTTTCCACTGAACCATGGCTGTCATTGAGGATTCTTTTGAAAGGAATATGACAGAACAAAATGATCAAACCTATTATTTACAGGGATTAATGTCTTCCCATGTCTCGGTTTTCAGCCGTCACTGAAGTATCTGAAACATTACCATTCAGCTTCAGCTAACGGTTTATGAGGCTGTCTTAGCAGGCATATGAATGATGCACTTTCATAGCACTTCATAGTCACAATGAACTAATTGTAAGGGAGTCGCCAAAAATCTCCAAAACCTGTAATGATTACCTTAATTCAGCCTGGTGCATTTGAATTGACCCAGATTGCATCTACGAATTTGGTCGTGTCCAAAAATTCAGGACCCACCCCAAGATCTAGAAATCATACAGAAATGGGCTTATTTCAAAGGAAACAAATGGAATTTCGGATCCTTCAATTTACACCTTGACCAAAAACCAGGATCGGAGCTGGAGTCAGATTCTTCCATATCGTTGCGACCTTGGTCGTCGAAGCGTGATGATCAGTATCTGTCATTTTTTCCGTGCAGTGTAGAAAGTGGAAGGAAGCGACACCATGATTGAAGATTTTGACTCCAAAAACCAATTTGGACAAAAACATGAAACAAAAAATCAAGGTGAAAACTGATTATTCCCGAAATTCCATGTTTTTTTTTCCCCATGTAGGCAGCGGTCGTTTGTTTTTTAAACATAGGATCCAACAAAAAACAGTGGCGGTTGATGATTTGAGGTGACGCTCTTTATGGCAACCTGGATTGCATCAAGCATTTGTTTGTGTTAGTTTTTCGTCAAGGTGCTGCGATTCCATGGTTTGACCTGGGTTGTAACTATTGTAACTATATAAGGTAGTGCCCTGTAGTGGCTTCTGTGCGCGAATCATTTTACCTAATCAGTAGTCAACCAAACCCTTGCAATCTTCTCCTCAACGTTTACTCATCTTGCGCACAGGTATCTCCCAGAAGACCATTTTCAAAGCGAAACTCTGGCAGAACGAATGCGAAAGGGAGTGTCTCTCAGTTCCCCGAATTCTGACGTTACACGCCAACTGGAGCACGCCCCAGACTTATATATACATCATCTCATAACAAAGACATCCCACCAAAAGCACAGATGTATTGGGAGTGGGGCACGCGACCCCTGTCTGGAAGTCAAGCTTCGGGATAGTTCCAGAGTTTGCAGCCTTTTAAGGGTCTTTTGATCCTCATTGAAATGGGAAGACCCTCTTTCCCGGATTCAGGACAGGTGGCAACATCAGTGAAGAGTGGTCTCCTGCAGCTTGGGGTGAGCAATGGAAGCAGCTCGCTATTGGTGGAGCTGGTGTCTTGGTGCCCAAGATTCCTTAAAAAGCACCTCATGGCGGTATGAAAGGAATGACCCCCCAATCAAAGTCGATTATCACATCGCAAATGATGGACACAAGAACAAAGAATTGACGAGTCAGCCAGTCACTAGTCACTATGATTCGAGATTTCCGAATGGTCTTTTTGATACTGCTCACTTCGGATGCGAACCGCCTTCCCCTTCAAGAAGTTCTTCAAGTTCAACAAAAAGCCACTAGAACTTCTCATCTTCAAAGGGGTACGAGTCAAGGTATATATACATATATATATATAAATAGATGATCCCCCTCCCAGTAACAGTCACCGTTTTAGAGTTTCAGCTTTCAAACTTCGTGCGTGAGCCTTCACTTGCCACCATTGCTGGGAGGGGCATCCCCCTTAACAATGATACCAGTCTTCCGTTGAACTCATGACATCCCTGGAGATGCGTTGAAACACCGAGGTGAAGAAATGGCCTATGGTCTCAGAGACTCGACGGAAACCAGTGACTGAAAAGGAATCAAGACGTGGAGCATTTGGAGGAAATTTGTCCCCGAAATACCCCAACACTTGAGGTTGGGAAAGTATAGTGAATTCAGGGTGCAGATTGATTCAAGCTCACCAAGGTGGAAAGTTAGGTTTTGCTTCACTTTCGGTGCCATTACCTCTGCTGTCGATGACTGTGTTTCGAGGTACCGATGGGAAGCTCTATCAACAGGCTTTGATCGGCATGTCAACAGACACCTCCTGGCAAATCGCTTCTGAGCGTTCTTTTCAGCAGGCCGGACATTAGAAGACGGTGAAATATGTGAACTGTATGAAATTTGTGTGTTCATGCATAGCCTCTGAAAGAGTTTCAAATGAAGCAGACAGTTTTTTGCCTGATTGCGTGGGTGCAAACAAAAGCCCGTCTCCTATCTCTTGCATCATTCATCACACTCTCACCCAAGGTAAGAAACATTCTCTGGGGGGTACATTTGGAATACACGAACACGTAAACACCTGTGAAGCAAGAGATGGACATGTGCTGTGAATCCTTATTCAATACAGGGGAGCCTCCTGCGTGTCAACAGTTGCTGTATTAACCTCTGAGGTGGCCGCAGCTGGGGGCAAACTTTATGGATGCTTGGTATTGACAAGCATCAGACCTTTTAGATGAGGCCGAGAGATCAATGATGTTTTTTCTAGCAGGTAGCAGAGGAACGAGGATGTGCTCCCTGATGAAGTTTGGGAAGTTGAGTTGGATACATACATTTTGGACCACAGCCCTGTGTATTTTTGGAGGGTCAAGGTCAACAATTCATTTGAGCCCCGACAAAAGACAGCAGTGGTTGGTCGATTTTTATATAATATTATTAGAGCTTATACTATTACTCTAGAATAGGGACTGCTTTGGCCCAGCATGGAATCCGCGCAGAACTTAATATAATGATGAGACGGAATCCTTATTTTTTTTGGTTGCCCTTTTTGGGGACTCAACCTTTTTGGGGACTCAACATCTCCAGGTCTGATTTTGCTGTGACGATGGCATTTTTGCGGCATGAAAACCATGTCGAGTTGGCGGCATGTGCTAAGGAGTTGGTATTGACAAGTACATCTATGTGGCAGAAGCAACTTCAAGTCTAGGTATCTTGGACTAAGAGATAAAGCACCTATCTATAGATACATCCCTGCAGCTGGAACCTACACATGTTTTCCAAGAAGTTCAAGATTCCCTTTTTCAATAGGTACGATATTTTTCTTTCGTTCCAGCTGTATGTGCCGTGTGGGATCCAATTGATTTTATCGAATAAGTCGCCTTTTAAACCAGCTTGGCCCTCGTGGCCCCGGGTTGTTGATTGAAGGTGAGGGAGAATCTCGACGATGTCCAACCAAGACAGTTTTCCAATGCAACTACCGCGGAATTTTGAAAGGCTTCCTTCATCATTCGCAAAGTGGAGTACCAAATCCCGCAGCAGTTGTGCATTTTCCCCTTTCGGAAAATGGTTGATCTTTCTACCCAACATTTTTTGAGACACAATTACATTTCCTCGCGTTTTAGTTCTTCAAATTGGCCGCTATCCCAGGTAGTTGGTCCCAAGTGTCGTCAGGGTCTTGGGCATCCGTCACGTGGTGAGCACTATACCGAGCCGTTGGGGTCTGGATGGTTTGGTTGAAGATGAAAGATCTATAGATCTGAAGCTTTAAAAATCCAAAATTTTTCACGGTTGGGTCAACAGGGTATGAATTGATGAGCTGGTGCCAGCAGGTCGTTGAGTTTTTGTCAACAGCAAATTTTGTCGAAGTAAAGAAAGAAGTAAACTTTGGGTCAAATCATCCACCCTTCCAAAATAAAACTACCAACCATTCCACACTGAGGTATACTCACCAAGATCTCACGGACATTTGATGAGATCTTCCCCTTGAGTAATTTCATCAGTGATTCCAAGGTCTCCTGAATTGCCTAGGTGGAAGTTGTGAATTCCAAAATGGCGATGCCACGATGCCTTTTGTTTCAAGTTCTCGGATAAAAAAGTAAAGATCCTTTTTCTATGAAAAGATCTGTTTGTACTCGCTATTGTTATGAATCTTTATCAACTCCTCCATTTTTTCTCTCCCAATCTCTTCAATACTCATCAAGAAATCTGCTGGGAACCTAGGTGATGATCACAGGAGGAATGCTGTATGGCCTCTCCAGCGATCAACGACTCCATCGTCGTGACCTTGGTGTATCCGGATCTGCTGGCAACTGGACCACTACTGCGGATGAAGGAGACGGGAATGGTTGGAATCGTTGCACACATTTTTTAAAAAACACACCTTGAACCATGTGTATCCTCCCCGAAACTAACATAGCATCTGAAAATGGATAGTTGGAATTCAGTTTCCTTTTGGGATGGCCTATTTGCAGGGGCTATGTTAGTTTCAGGGACTGTATTTTTCACCTAAAGAAGTTGGTGAATTCTATTGGTGCTTTTAACCGCCTTTATGTTGAGAAGCATCTGTAACCTTCAACGTAAATTTGGATTTAGAGAACAGAAGGTGCTGAAGTCTGGGTACTCTTGAAAGATTGAGGTTTTGGATGTCAAAACAAAAGGTGCAAAGGGATCAGTCGTGCCTTTTTTTTTCCCTTCCTGTATGCCAAATGCAGTCCGACATTTTAGTTTTTTTGGGTTGGCAAGCAAAGGAAATACTTGGAAGAGAGAAAAATCCGAAGCAAATACATCTCTTTTTGAATTGATCTCAATTCAGTTTAAAGTTTTAACTTATTAAAGGTTGCAGTTCTGCTTGTCTGTTGGATTTCTGCTTCTCAAGCAATGAATTCCCGGAGAGGATTCACCAGCTTCGCTGTGCAGCGCGCTGCTTACACGCAGTATTCGCTCTCCATCTCCGAGAGCTCGGCAGGTGTGGCTGGAGATGTGCACAGTTGACATGTTTTGGATTCCCGGATACTCCAAAAGCATGACGATGTCAAGTCAAGAAGCTTTTTGAAGTGAAGATGTTGTTAGTCATTTTGGGCTTCTGACTTGTTCAATATTTTCAGTTGCCTTTTTTGTTCGAAGAGAAGCCTTGTTTTTTTTTTTTTCGGCCCATCTTTCGGTAGCAAGCTGATGTATCATCCACTGGATGCAACATAGATCATTGAAACAGATTTTTTTAGACACTTCGAACCTGCCAACGAACATTTTGATGCGCTGGATGACCCAATTTTATGTGGACAAATTACAGTTATGCCATGCGACGTTTACATGAGAAACGTGGTCCGACAAAAAACGACTTCTGCTTATGTCGCAGGGTTTGAGATCAGTCAAACGATCTTTTGAATCAGACTTCATTTGGACCCAACGTTGATGGAACAAATCCGTTGACCTGGTAACATGGACTGTTTCTCACTTTCAGGCTGGTGTGTGGAGGAGATGCGATTCTTTGACCCCACAGGCGATTGGTGGAATTGGAAGCTGTCATAAATCCAACTTGATCAGATTCTGTGAGGTGAAAAGGGATATCTATAAACTTCAGGTTTGATCTTTAACTTATATCATTGCAGGGTGGAATGGGTGCGAAAATTTCGCCAAGCTGCAAAATAGGCGGCTTAGTGTGGCCAGGTGGTCTCCTTTCTCCGGCACGGAGCACTGGAGCTCGAAGCTTTAGGTGCGATGGCTAGATCGCCCTGGGGGTACGGTGGATGTTCCACAGCAAATACCAATCCCATTCAATACAACATACGTCCCATTTGGGATGATTTGAGTTATAGTCAAGACATTTGCCATCCCGATCAGGCAATTTCTAGGGGTTTTTGAAGTTTTTTTGCTTACAGTAACCGGATTTGGAATTCCAAACAATGAATCTTCTGATCTTAATCAAGTTATGCAGGTGTTGTGGGAGGTCTGTAGTGCTTGTGATGAATTCGGAGATTGAACCAACAAACGCACCGCACATGCGTGCCAGATTCGGTGAAAGATTTGGTACCTGTGTGAAGGGCTACTGTATGTACATCCCTGCTGTTGTGGCCATGTATCATTATTCATTTGTTCCTGGCACCCTAAACAACCATTTTTTAATGGATGTTTGGTGAAACAACCATTTTTTTATGTGATGATTTGGAATCATCCAATCCAAACAACCATAAAAACCTGGTTGTTTGGACTTCCAGGTTTATCCTGAAATCCTGTCATCTGTCGATGTTCGAGTTTTCCACACTCGTCAGGCGACCTACCTTTTGTGGAAATTCGCGAGGGTCTTTGCTGAAGCTCGGCAGCATTTTTTTGTGGAATATTTTCAATACATGTCAGCAAATGCTTCTTTGGATTGTTTGTGGCATGTTGTTTTCCTACTTGGAACTTCTTTCTGAAGTTCAGGTATCAGTTCACACAGCCAACTGTGGTGGATACATATTATCTTCAAGGTGGCAAGAGCGCAACAGGTACTACAGAGGTGGATTGGATCTTACAAGGTCACTCGGAATTACAATGAGACAAGCTGTGCCTTTGGAGCTGAAATTTGAGATGCAGGTAGTGAAAGGTGAACGTATCATTTCCTTAGGATTCATGTGGAATTCAGCCAGATTGCGAGTGTGAATTCACTACTTGCAAGGGGAAAATATATAAGGATATCAAGTAGAAAATGGATGAAAATGGATAGAACACCTCGAAACCTGTGTCCCCCAAAAGCAAGTCGCCGTGGCAAATGGCCAATTTCTGTTAGGAAGCCTTGATGGTTCGACATGGATCGGTCTTGATGAGCAGAAGGAACAGCCGGCGAGTGGCGCAATGACGAGCTTCAAAGTGCTGAATTTTGGATTCTGCTTCGGACAGTTTTTGTTTTGCAAAGATAGTAGGTAGAGAATACCCACCAAATCATGATGCACTGTAACATAACTGAGAGTTTACGCTCTGGTATTGTGGGGTGCCACTATTTTGGATAAACATCCCCTATCAAATAAAATATAGATGGTAAATACTGAAAACTCCAAATCCAGAAAGAACTATTTTTTTTCTGGTTTTAAGGAGAACAAAAAGCAACAAGTACGACGGTTTTGTCAATGTTTTCCTTTTCCCCGATGTTTTGGATCATCAGACAGCAGATGTATAAGGTTTGAGCAATGCAATCTTCAGTTGTTTCTGTTGTTCCACCAGATCCCACAGACCTGAAGCCCATCTCCCCAGTCCTCACTGTTCTCCTACTGTACATCACTCATTGAAGATGTCCGAAGGTCACAGGTTTGTGATCCCAAAGATGCTCAAGAAGAACAGAATTGTACCACTGTCAAACCATGTCCAGAGGACTGACATGGTGACCTTTGTGTGGACAAGTGAAGCCCTAAGAGTCCATGTGATGGGAGAGGTTGAAGCAAGAATTCAGTGTTTTGCGGCAGTGAAAGGGGCTTCTAACTAGTGAGTCCAGGATTTAGGGCCACACTCATTTGAGCGCGAGGACTGCTCTTTCTCAGACTGGAGCGATTGGAGCTGTGCGAAATGTGCTACCACTTCCACACGAAGTAGGTGGTGATGAGGGTGAGGGTGAGCATTGCATGGCTTTCTGGCAAGCCTCAAGCTGAAGCAACTGAATGTCCAAATGAAAGAAGCCCCTTCACAACATGTGCAAAAGCAGTAAACTGTCTTGAGATTCAAGGAACTTGTGATAGCTGCATTTCATTTGATTTTAGTTTCATGTCTGCAGGACCATCCTATCGGAAGCCAAAAACGGTGGCAGCTGTGATGATCTGAAACAAACAGGTGACCTGGATGTAAAACTTTGACACATCGAATAGTCTACTTTGCCACCGATTTGGCAATTTTTCAGAAGGAGGTTTGCCAGAAGGTTGTTTTTGATTGACACCCGAATGTTGGACATTCTTCTTGGGATGGGTATCAAAACAAATATTAAGAGGATCAAAAAAAATATTAAGAGGATCAAAAAAAAATATTAGGAGGATCCAAAAAAACATATTGGTGTTCAATGGGGAAACGAAGAGGCGAAGAAACGAAGAGACGAAGAATCGAAGAGACGAAGAGACGAGGAGACGAAGAAACGAAGAAACGAAGAAATGAAGCAAACGGCGAAACGAAGACTTGGAGAAACAAGGAGAAAACCTCGAGTCTTTGTACGACGATTCAGCTTGGATCAAAGAAATCCCAGCGAAGCTGCTTGAAACCTTCCCTGGATTACTACCACGACAAGTTGTTACCCGGTGGGCTCAGCGAACTCAAGGGGTTGCGAGAACGGAAGTGAAATGGATCCCATTTCACATACTATACCTGGATTTTCAGATGCCCT